>OOFE01003338.1:4472-41827 GCA_900323365.1 Monocentris japonica
TGTGTGTGTGTGTGTCAGTGTGTGTGTGTGTGTGTGTGTGTGTGTACGTGTGTACGTGTGTGTGTGCTTGGTGACCTAGGGAATAGGCCTATGGGGGGTCTGGTGGGGGGAAGGGTAGGGTAGGATTAGTTATAGTGCGCAGCACAGTTATTGGCCACTGGATACAAACAATGGGAGGGCTAAAGAGGATTTTGTCTGTGTGAGTACCCCCTCCTCCTCCCCTGCTGTCCTATAGTGCCAGTGGGAAGTGTATGGTATGGAGGAGCAGGCCGTTTGGGGCATGGAAAGCCCTGTACATCTGGAAGGTTGGCCCGCCTGTCTGTCTGCCTGCAACCCTGTCTAGCATTTCCCCTCCCCCACTCCATGCAAGGCAGGGTGAGACATTAACTACATATAGAAGAGACAAAAACACTGCCACATTAGTCAATTAGACAAGACCTAGACCGTGGGTAGACAAGGTGGCATATCTGTCTCGATGGAGATGAAGTACTGGTTGCAATGCAAGCTGCTGTAACTGTTATACCCCACTTGGGAGGGGTGTAGTATGGTTGCATAATACCTGCAGTATAGTTCAGTCAATTGTGTGACGCTGATGAATCAAAGTAGTGTTCATTAAACTCACTGACTGTGAATGTGAACCTCATTATTGGATGATAGGTAATTAGGAAACTATGCTTGCACTGTCTCATATTGACAGTCTCATTATTCTGATAGAGCTACAGTCTGGCTGACAATGAGCCATGGTAAGTTGTTTTGGTACTACCTGATTGGTGTAAACCAATGTGCTGCTTCAGGTCACCTCGGTACGCGAAGGTTCCCCGGCAGAATGGGCATGGGAGATGGAAGATCTGGGTTTGCTTGGTGAGGATGATACTGGCTGTGCTAATAGGCATCCACAGAGCAGAATGCCTCCTTTGTGTCAGAGAGTTTTAATGAGCCTGTGATAGACACTGTTGTCAGCTTGGCCTCAGAAGTTCTTGTAGACTCATACACCCAGACAAGAGAGGCCATTGTGTGTGTGCATCTGTCTGTTTGTGTGTGTGTGTGTGTGTGTGTGTGTGTGTGTTGAAATATAATCTATGGAGGGCCTTTGTCTTGTTTGATGTACCACTCAGAGTGGGACATTCACAATAACTTAAATTGCTCATTGTAAAAATTAGTCATTGCAAATTGTTCTTGATAAAGACATTAGCTAAAAGGCTTAAATGTTAAATGAAAATGAAGGATGCACACCAATTACCCTATTTACATGCTAGAACCAGCCATTTATTTTCTATTACACCATCACAGAGGCGATGAGAAAATAACAAGAACAACTAAGGCCTATTCTAGTTTCTTTTGGGTTTTGACAAAACAAAATATTTTTGTTAACTGGGGGCACTTTTGGTCATAGTCGTTGAACATAATGGATGCTAAATAGTTGTCAGACCTGAAAATATTAGTAATTGATAGATTGTATCAATGTAGAATATAGCATTTCTGGGAACTTGCATCATGTATCCCTACTGTATTGGGTTTACTCTGCAGCATTCAGAGCAAAGTGAAAGGTAACAGTTCCTAGACATAGGTCTAATGAGTCCACTGCTCCTAATCTTGTTTGTTGTATTCCAAGTATAGCCGTGCTATGCACTGTCACACGCTGTACAGCACAGTGACCTTTCTCCATCTCTGATTCCCCTCTGTTCTCCTTCCCAGTGGCTACCATGACAACAGAGGCAAGTGTGGTGAGTGAGGCAGACACTGAGCACAAGCAGAAGGCCAGCGGAGCTGAGCCCGAGCCTGAACAACAGAACAAGCAGAAGCCAGAGGCAGCAGCGTCCGACCCAGAGGGGGAGCAGCCGAGCAAGAAGGCCCAGGAGCAGACCTCTGAGCCTGGGCCTGCTGATGGTGTGACCTCCCCTGAAGAGGAGCAGCTGAAGCCTCGCACCCGGACCTCTGCTGGCAAAGGCCTGTCTCGCCTCTTCTCCTCCTTTCTCAAGCGCCGCTCACAGTGCTCAGAGGGAGAGGGGTTTGAGGCAGAGAAAGCCAGGGAGGAAAAGGCAGACAAAGAGGAAAAAGCAGACAAGGGAGAGGAGGAAAAGGTAGAAGAGGTGAGGGAGGAGGAGAAAGAGGCCAAAGCAGCGGAAGACAAAGTTGAGGAAAAAGAAGAAAAAAAGAACAAGGAGGAGGAGGTGGAAAAAAAAGAGGAGAAGAAGAAAGAGGAAGAAAAAGTCGAGAAGAGAGGGGGTAAGAAGAAAAAGAAAGAAGCTAAGAAGAAAGTTGTGGAAAAGGATGAGGAGAAAGTGAAAGAGGAAGAGAAAGGAGAGGAAAAGGAGAAGAAGAAAGGAGAGGAAAAGGAGAAGAAGAAAGAGGAGGAAAATAAGGAGGAGAAGGGGCAGCAAACAGTAGAAAAGGGGGAGGAAAAATTAAAGACAAAAGAAGCGGCTCAAGAGGAGACAGATGAAGTGAAAGACAAGAAGGCGGAAGCAGGAAAAAAGGAGAGCAAAGAAGAGGAAAACACTGACAAGAAGGTGGCAAAGAAAAAAGAAAAGGAGGAAAAAGCAAAGAAGAAAGAAGAGGAAAAAGCAAAGCGGAAAGCAGAGGAAGAGGAAAAATTAAAAAAGAGAGAAGAGGTGAAAGCAAAGAAGAAAGAAGAGGAAAAGGCAAGAGAGGCAGAAAAATCAAAGAAGAAAGACGAGGAAAGGGCCAAAAAGAGGGAAGAAGAAAAGGCAAAAGAGGAGAAGGCAAAAAAGACAGACGAGAAGGAGAAAGAGGCGGAAAAGAAGAAAGAAGAAAAAGTAGAAAAAAAAGAGGAAAAAGGGAAGAAGGAAGAGGAAAAGGGGAAGAACAAAGAGGAAAAAGGGAAGATAAAAGAAAAGGGGAAAAATAAAGAGGAGAAGGAGGTGAAGGAGGAGAAAGGCCCAACTGAGGAGCCGGTGAAAGCGCCCATTGCTGCTCCAGAGCCGGAGCTTAAAACAGAGCTGGAGACTGAACAGGCCGCTGATCAGCACTCTCTAAGCAGCACAGAGACTCAGGTGAGCGTGGACAAACATTAGACTTTACTAGAGAAGGTGTGAATGCTGGCTGTTGAGGCTGACGCTAAACTGGATTGCTGGTTTGAGAAACACGGGAAAGACTTAAATCATCTTTTCCCCCCCATTTGCCTTTTTCCCATAATTTCTCTGGGTCAAATGACCACCATACAGGTCAAAAACAGCTGTCCTGGGTACATGCTCACAATGCAGACTGGATTGTACTAGAGGAACACAAGGCTTGGATCTGCTTTATTGTAGCTTCAGGCCCATGTTTTCTTTTGCCTTCTCATTAATTTTTCATTTTGCGGGCAGCTTGCTCAGCGAAAGTACCTATGCTGGTGTGAACTGAAAGATCTAGATTTGATATGAGCAGCAGTGGGCCACATGCAAGACGTGTTGTTTAGTACAAACATATTTATCTATATTCGTTATCTTCATTGTTTCCAAATTAAGTATAACATCATGTCTTCCCACTTTCTTGTCATCTGCTTTACACATTTTTCAAATGTCTGTCTTTGTGTTAACTCACCCAGCCAGCTCAAGAGGACCACAAGGAAGAAGCTGAGATAAAGAAGGAGCCTGAAGTGGAAGAAGGGCAGAAGGACACAGAGAAAACAGAGGAGGAGCAAGTAGAACAAGAAAAAGAAGCCAAAGGAGAGGAAGAGAAGGCAAAGCAGGAGGCAAAGAAGCAGAAGCTTGAAAAGGAAAAGAAGACCGAGAAGAAAGCAGAAGAGGCTAAACACTCTAAACGACAGAAAACCATGCAGTGCAAAGTCACCTTATTGGACGATGCTCAGTTTGAGTGTGAGCTTGATGTAAGAGACTTTGGTCTGTTCTCATCTCTTCTATTCTGTTTGTGCAATGGCTATCATCCCAGTTGATGAGCAAGGTGGATGTGGTTATGAGGACTGAACAAGCACACTCTCTCTCTCTCTCTTTCTCATTTAGAAACATGCTAAAGGCCAGGAACTGCTCACCAAGGTGTGTGACCACCTCAACCTGTTGGAGAAAGATTACTTTGGACTGGCCAACTGGGAAACCCCAACCAACAAGGTAGGCTGGTTCTTCTCCTCTACCTACTCAATTCTAGTTACGAAGAAATTGGTTTGTATGTGAAAAGTTTCATTTTTATTCCATGTTTCTGCTCCGCAGACATGGGTGGACGCCACCAAAGAGATCCGGAAACAGGTTTCAGGTGCTGTCTATGAGTTTACATTCAACGTGAAGTTCTATCCTCCTGATCCAGCGCAGCTCACAGAAGACCTCACCAGGTCATTGTCTCTGCTGAGGCTCCTCTTGCCACTACAGACTCAATCACATTCTGCATTATGAAGAACAGTGTGTAGTTTTTTATATCAATTCTTCCTCACTTCTCCTGCAGGTACTATCTGTGTCTTCAGCTGAGGAAGGACATCATGAGTGGCGTCCTGCCCTGTTCCTTCGTCACGCTGTCCCTGCTGGGCTCCTACACAGCCCAGTCGGAGCTGGGGGAGTACGACCCAGAGCTCCATGGAACAGACTATGTCAAGGATCTGAGCCTGGCCCCGGGACAGAGCAAAGAGCTGGAAGATAAGGTGATGGAGCTACACCGCACATACAGGTGAGTCATGAGGATTGTACATGCTCTATGTGCTTTGGATTTGTAAAACCGCTTGATTATGTGATCTGAAAAAATCCCTTCAAATGATCTTGACCTTAAAGCACATCTCTGATCTTAACACTCTTTCACCCTTCTCTATCTAAATGTGCTTACCAGGTCAATGAGTCCAGCCCAAGCAGATATGTTGTTTCTGGAAAATGCCAAGAAACTCTCCATGTATGGAGTGGACATACACCAAGCCAAGGTAGGGTTTTGTGTGAATTATGTAACCTATTTGGGTTAATGCTTTTGTGGGTTAACTGTGCGTGCAAGTTTTCTATGGAAACTAAACCGCTATCAGAGATGGGACCATAGTCTGCGTGCACCTAAGTCCGTGTTGACAGTGACTTCCTTTCATTTTTAAAATGCATTTCATGATTTAGTAGCAGCATGCATCAGAAGGATTCAGATTTTAATTACAGAATTGATGTCAGCCCCTCTTCAGTAAAATGAGAGATTAATAAAATTTGAAAAAACCATGGCCTCAAAGTGTGGGAAAGTCTGCCTCCTAGTGACTATGTCTTGTAAATACAAACTAACAGTTAAAGGGTGTACAATGTTATGTTGTAATTTTTTTTCTTTCACTCTTGCAATGCTGTGTTGTTTTTTTTTTATGTATGTTTTTTTCTTCTGTGTTCACTCAGGATCTAGAGGGTGTTGACATTATGCTTGGGGTTTGCTCCAGTGGTCTGATGGTTTACAAAGACAAGTTGAGGATCAACCGTTTCCCTTGGCCCAAAGTGCTCAAGATCTCTTACAAACGCAGCAGCTTCTTCATCAAGATCCGACCATCAGAGGTAACTCTAAAAATTATATTTTACATTCAGTCTTTCTTGTCTTTGTTTCATCCTGTCTTTTTATTGAGTCATTAGTGCTGGGGTTAATCCACTTGAATGGGGTTAATCCACAGTGAATTCAACCCAGCTCTGTTTCATGCTGTGTTGTTTAATTATGTCATCAACATGTCATTGTATTCCAGAGAGTAATCTAAATTGAACTTTTTATACTTTTCTTCACCTGTAGCAAGAGCAGTACGAGAGCACAATTGGCTTCAAACTGCCCAACTACAAAGCCTCTAAGAAGCTGTGGAAGGTTTCTGTTGAACACCATACCTTCTTCAGGTGAGAACAGGTCACTTGCTCTACCCTGAATAGTCGGCACTTCCCTGCCTGGCAACAGAGGTCATTCTCAGGTTCTCCACTCCCTAGATAATTGGCTAATTGGCCTCAGCAGCATAATCTCTCAGAGTAATTATATTGGCTACATGGCAGTTTATCCCAGGACAAATAGCCACATACCCATGGCCCTAAACTCAGAATAAAACCTGTTTCTACAAAACAAGCAAAGAGGTAAAGTTGTCGTTAACCTTGTAACATTGTAACATTGAGTGACGTTGAGTCACACGTGACCTGTGTGGAATTTACAAGACAGACTTGATCTCTCGGTATGTGGGGCTGTCCCCTTTTGATGAGATTGTCTCTCAACTGCCCGTGGAGACAGACCTTTCTTTCACTTTGATTAAATGGTTGATGATTGAAAATTAAATTAGTGTGTGTGTGTGTGTGTTCCCCAGGGTTTCAACGGTAGAGCCCCCTTCTTCACGTCGTTTCCTTATCCTGGGCTCTAAGTTCCGGTACAGCGGGCGCACCCAGGCCCAGACCCGCCAGGCCAGCTCCATGATTGACCGCCCAGCCCCTCGCTTCACGCGCTCTGCCAGCAAGAGGCTGTCCCGTAACCTCGATGGAAGTATGCGTAAGTGCGTGTGTGTATGTGAGCATGTGTTGATAATCTTGTGTGTTGGTGTATATATCTCTGATGGTTGCCATGTGTAAATAAATGCACAGCCTCCAGATCAGCCCTTCTCTAACTTGTCCCACTTTTGCAGCTGGAGATGATACTCTTCATTTCCTGCAACAGCTCTCAGTCTCAAACAGGTCTGAAGTTGATGATTGGTCCTTGATGCTGGAATCTGACAAACCAAAACCCTCTCCAGAATTGTCAGGTACCAGGAACTGTGTGGAGCCACATCTGAGCTTTTTGGCATACTTACAGCATTCATTTTATTGTGGCTTGCTAACAGTCATATTGCATGATTTAACATAACCATCCACTCAGGTTCATTTGCTTTCATGTCCGTTAACCTTGAAGACTGCCTCTGAACTGCAGCACAGATGGTTAACTTATCAGGACGGTGCCCTGATCTGAACTATGGATGATGACACACACACTGTGCTTTCCCTGGCATGATCCCAGGGTACCTTTGGTCACCATGGATTTTGACAGAAAAAAGGGGAATTTATTTACGCATTACACATAACTGTGCATGGGCTTTTCCAATCTTGAGACTGCTGTTCTTCAGGTCTGTTTTGCATTTTAAGAAGCTGCTGCTTTGTGTGTGTTGCATACCGGGTCTCAGTTGCCCCTGCGCTTGTAGCAATTAACGTGCTACATCTTGACGGACTCACTCACTCATGAGCGTTCCAGTGGCTGCCATGAAACTTTTGAACAACCAACAGCCACATGTTGCCCTTCTCATCTATCTTTGTTCTGAAGGACTTGACGTGTGTGCTAAGTAGACCATACAGATCAAAGAGGCATGCTGCACCAGCTTTCATTCAGCTTTGTACTAACATCAGCTTACCAGACTCACAATGGTCTGGTGCAATTGTACTGTACAAAACAGCTAAAAGCACAGCTAAGTGTTGCCTTCATCGCTCCAGCAGAACCCTTACATAACAGCCATCACCTCGTCATCTCTCCACAGCCAAAGGGGAGTCTGTACAGACCTTCACAGAGTCCTGGGATGAGGGGCAGTGTATTCAGAAGGTCACAGAGACCTGGCAGGAGACAGGGCCAACTGGCTCTCATACCATCACCCAGGCTGTCAGTCAATCATGGCAGAGACTGGTATCTGATGAGCAACAACAGGGGAGAAAGGAAGACAAGTGGTTTGCCCTGCTCCATCGTCATCCGCCTCTTCCCTTTGTCCCATCTTTTGATTTTGTGATACAACCAGGTATCTGCCCTAGTAATACCTGCTGACGTCCATCCACATTTTGATAATGTTCCTTTCACGTGTAATTTACCAGTGCAGCACAAGCTTGCTATCACTATTCTACTTTGAGAGGGATTGTTTAAGGGTGTGTCTCTGAATTTCATTGTCAGTTATTGTGGCCAGGATGTGCTTGTCACTGTATATGCTGGCCACTATATGTACGCTGCGTTATCCTCAAAGGAATAGACCTAGGCTTTTGTAGGAACTATTGCACATTGTGTTTTCAACTATTTGGACTATTATCTGGTATGAAAGAGTTACAGTGTTGTTTCTCTGATGTTGTCAGCTAAGCTCAGGTATGCAACAATGAGCTCTATGGACAGGCTATTGCAACCAGTGCTGAAACAGGAAGATGATTGGTTCCAGCACTTTGACTGCACCATATCCTCGCTTGAGCATGCCGGCACACCTCCATGTGAGTTTCTTTGTGAAACTAAGAATCTATTGGCGTTGAAATATGACTGGCAACCTTTCACTGTGATATGGAATAGTGTTATATTGTGATGAATACAACTAGTATGAAGGCACTTTAACAACATACAATACATAACCCATTTTAGTTCCTTTAGTTACTCTCTACTCTACTCTCAGTCTCTCCCCCAGCCCAACTCCAGCTCCAGGAGATGGATGAGCAAGGCATGAGTGAGGCAGAGCAGGAACAGACTGATGAGGAGGCCATTGAGAGGCTACATGAAGTGATGACCTTAGCTGACAAGCTGAGAGAGGTGGAGGTTTTGGAAGAGAGATTGAGGGAAGTGAGGGTTCTGGAAGAGAGGCTCCAGGATGTGGACGAGCTGGCAGAGAAAATCCAGGAAGCAATAGAAGAGGAATTAGGGAAAGAGGACATAGTTAAGAGCAAAGGGGAACAGGGAGACTTATCAGAAAAAGAGTTAAAACAAGTCAAAGATTTTGTAGACACCGTGGTGGAAAGGTCTCTGAAGGAGGTGGAGACAAATAAGGAGGATGAAGTGGATGAATTGGAAGAGCAAATAAAGCAGGTGTTTTTAAAGGGATTGTTGCCTGAGGACGCAGAGGAAGAGGGAGTGCTGCAGCAGGAGAGTGAGAAAGAGGTAATAGATGAGAGTCTGAAAGATGATGGACTAAGAGAGAGGCTATTCCATATAGAAAAGGAATGGCAAGAGGAGGTTGAGGAGAAGTTTGGCTCATCAGATGTCACCAGCACCACCTCTGTAGTGGTGGTCCAGAAGGTGGAGCGGAGGACTAAGAGTGTGACTATTGTAGAGGAGAAGCAACAGAAAGAGCAACAGAAAGATATGGAAGAGGAGCAGGCACTCTCCTCTGATATCAGGCCAGGCCTGATATCTGAGGAGAAGTTAGAAAAAGACGAGGTTTG
Organism: Monocentris japonica; assembly: GCA_900323365.1. Classification (NCBI taxonomy): domain Eukaryota; kingdom Metazoa; phylum Chordata; class Actinopteri; order Trachichthyiformes; family Monocentridae; genus Monocentris; species Monocentris japonica. The sequence continues at coordinate 13,535 of OOFE01003338.1, forward strand.
GCATAAGACAGAAATACTGGAGACAATTGACAGAGAAGTTATAGAGGGACCTCAGGACGAGGATCAATATCAGGTGGAACACAAGGATGTCCGGTTCGTGCCTTTTGACCGCTCTCCACCAGGTACAGTATGCCCTTGTGCAATCAGTGTTCTATCCCTGCCTCTAAAGAAACTCCTCTCCCTAATCTAACCTTCTCGCTAAAATAACCCTCTCCCAAACTAACCGATTCTTGTATTGGTTACATTAACTTTATAAGAGGAAGTTTTAATACATAAATCTATGAAAGATACAGTAAATCTATATCTACTATATCTTTCCTGAAATGTTCACGCATTCTGTTTCTTCACTCTCACCATCAGCTACCATGTTGGAACATGCTCAGATGGATGCAGGAGAAATTTCAGCAGTTGAGGAGAAAAGGGAAGTCATAAAAATAAGAGAAGAGAAAGAAAGACATGTACTAGAAATCCCACTGCCACAAACTGTCAGAGAAAGAGAGGATGACTGGTTTGTGTTGCTGGATGTTGTTCCCAGGGAAATGGCTTACGTAGCACCAGGTACTGCTAAAATCCCCCTGCTGCTTTTCAGCCCTATCAAAATACCACTGACACCCTAGTGCCTTGGGTTGTACGTGCCTGCCAGTGTTATAGTACTTTGTCTTGCCCCTTGTGTTAAAAGATTGTCCTTCTTGACTCTGTTCGTATCAGTTACCTTGGAGGGACGTTACCAGATGGATGCAGAAGGTTTTGCCTCGATTGTCAGCACAGCAGTTGAGGAGAGAAGGGAAGTCATTGTTGAACAGATAAAGATAAGAGAAGAGGAAATGAGACATTTACAAGAAACCCCACAACAGCCAATGAGAACTAGAGATGATGACTGGTTTGTGTTGTTGGATGTTGTTCCTAGAGAAATGTCTTCTCTACCTCCAGGTACTGCTAAAATCCCAGCTCTGTGATCTTTGCAGATACTCTTATTCTTTAAGTGCTTCTACAGTTTGTAGTGTCTGAGGATTTCTATCTCTTTTGTGGTAGTTGCTGTTGTGGAGCACGTTCAAGTGTGTCCAGAAGAATATGTCACTATGGTTGAGGTGACAACAGTTGAGCGGAGAGAAAAAAGAATGGAGGTTCAAGTACAAGATACAGAGATAAAACAAGAGCTGAGACATAAGAAAGAAACGGCACCACCACAACCTGTGAAAGAAGTAGACGATGACTGGTTTGTGCTACTGGATGTTCCCCCTAGAGAACCATCGTTTGTGCCACCAGGTATTACCAAAATCCCCCCGTGTTGCCTTTCAGTTCCACCACAAACACACAATGCTTATGCTTAACCTTTGTGGCTCCAGTGTCTTAGGATTCTCTCTCTCTCTCTCATTAGTTACCATAGAGGAATATGTTCAGGTTTATCCAGAAGAAAGCATCTCTGCTGTGGTTGAAGCGATAGCAGTAGTGTCCAGGGAGGAGGTTATAGTTGAAGAGCTCATGGGACAGAAAGAGGACGAGAAGCTTCCCAAGAAGATTATTCCAGAACAGAAAATATCTCCGCCAGTGAGCGAGAGAGATGATGACTGGTTTGTGCTGCTGGATGTTGTTCCCAGAGAAACTTCCTTTTTACCCTCAGGTACTCACTACCATCTAAACATCCAGTTCTTTACCTCCATCCTATCACACAAAAATAAAACCAACTTAAAATAGAGATTAATTGTGTGTCAAGCAAACTAACCAGACCATAGTTATTGGCCCATGGAAATGTATGGCTTCTTTGGCACTTTCCACTCTGGCTGAAGCTGAAGTATAAATCCTGTTCATTTTCAGTTCCCCTGGTTGTACCGAGCCAAGTTTATCCAGGTGTCATCCAACCTCCTGTAACTGAAGTGAAAACCATAGAGCAGAAACCAGAGCTGGTTGTGCTAGAGCACATTAGAGAGCAGCCTATGCAGCCACTGCCCGAGAGAGACGATGACTGGTTTGTGCTGTTTGATGCCATACGTGAGGAGGCAGTCATATTGCCACCAGGTATACCTTTTATGGCATCATGTGCAACCCCTAAAATGTTCTCTCTTTTGTATCTTACTTACCTTTCTTTTCAAGCTGAACATTTGTTTTATGGATATGCTAGTGTATCTCCGTTCCTTTGACTCTCTTTCTCTGTGCCAGTTGCTCCTGTTGAGCTTATTCCAGATGTGAGCAAGGTAGTGGTTGAGGTGACAACTGCAGAATCTAGAACATGGACGAAGGTGATAATTGGTGAGGATAGCAGGCAATACGAGACACGTCCAATATTGGTCCAAACAGCACCACCCTCAGAAAGAGAAGAAGGAGATGATTGGTTTGTCCTGTTCGACATCATCTGTGAAAAGCCTGTTCTCATACCACCAGGTACCTTTCATCACCAAAGGTTCTCCTTACACTCTCGTGTAAACTCACCACTCCCTCTGCTAAAAGGCTTATTCAAGTAGTGTGTGTACATGGATAAAAAGGAACTGGCCTAACGTAACAGCTGATGCTTTTTAACTTGAAAAAGCTGCATGAGTAAATAACAGTTTTCAGTTGCTTCCATTGTTGAGGTTGGGCTGCAGCATTTTAATCACCCATACTGTTCTGTCAGTTGCTTTGGTCGAGCATATTCAGGATGTGGTGGCAGCCTTTGAACCCAAACAAACTGTCCTAGTGGAAGACATGAGACGACCTGAGGTGTTAGTGGAGATGTCCTCTGTGGAGATTAAACCACCACAACCAAGAAAGGTGGATGATGACTGGTTTGTGCTACTAGATGTTGCAGCCAAAGTGCCAGGTATTCCTCTGTTTTGTGTGTGCCTGTTGCTGCATGAATCTGTTAAAGATCTCCCATTATTCCTTTATAAACTCTATTTTTGGTATGAGTGACTGAGTAATATCGTGGGCCTTAGAGCTATGATTGTTTGTATTTTGGTCAGTGGTACGAATGGAGATTCCAGTTTTTATGTATTTAAGGTGGGATGATTACAAACAATTTCATGAGCAAAATGGTATTCACAATAGGCCTAGGGAAAAAAGGTGCACCCACTGAGACGACAATAGTTGTAGGTAGTAGACAGTATCCTAGTCAAGTATTCAGAAGCCAAAGCCTATGTTATTAGGATTACGGTTGCTTTTTGTTCGTTGTTTTTGAGACATTTGCCATCAGTGTGCTGAACTTGAGTGAACAACTTACTGCATTTCAGGAAATGGCTGAGGTTGATTATGAGTTTGATATTTATTTTTTGTTCTACCTCAGTGGCTGTGGGAGAACGTGTCTATATGTATCCTGAGGTAAGACCCACTAAAGAGTTTGCAGCCATAGAACAGAGAGCACAGAAGAGAGTTACTATAGTGGAGGAGATGTGGCAACATGAAAAGATGCTTCAGCAGAGACCACTTCAGCCATTGAGAGAGGTGGAAGATGATTGGTTTATTCTTCTGGATGTGGCCCCTAAGAAAACAGGTACCATCACCATCCTGGGATTCAACCCACCATGATTACTATGGTAGACATAGTGTTGATGAGCTGAGATATGTGCTTTATTTGTGAATACCTACATACTTAAGTGGGAATAATGCACAGCAAATATTAACTTTTCTTTTTGATAAGAGTATGGTTTCCAATGTACAATGAGTATATAACATTAGATTGACCCTCCTAATAACTCATAGCTTTTATCTGGATTCAACTGTTCTATTTCACTGAAAAATCAGGTGGTCTTAATATTTCGTACACAGTTTCTATTTGTATGGTATCACCTGTAAATTGTTGTGTATTTGTGTTAGTTGCTGTCCGTGAGCGCATCCAGAGTCCTGAAGTCAGAGTTCCAACCACTGAGGCCAAACCAAGGATTGCTCTTCCTGAGAGGAGACCGCTGTTTGAAAAGAGGATCCTGGAGGAGAGGCGTCCTCTAGCATATAGAGATGTCAATGATGATTGGTTTGTTCTGCTAGATGTTGACCTCAAAGAGTCAGGTATTTTTGCCGGTTCTGGTTTGTATTCTTTCAGATGCAGAACACACATGATCATGCTTTTTTGGCTCCATGGAAAGCATACTAACATCAGGTCAAAACGTTGCAGCCTTTTTGTAATACGCCCTGATTTGTCTTCAGAAGAGGATGCGTCCAGAGATGGGGGTGCATGTTCACCATTGTTCAAGGACCTCTTATCATGCTGTGCTTTGGATATTGAAGAAATTATGCTTTCTTTATCTCGACATTTCAACTTCTCAACCATGTTGAGCTTTTTAGCTCGTTGCGGCTTGATAACGTCTGCCTTTGCATCCATTATTGGATGGTAACAAGAACTAATAACCTTGCTTTTGCTCTCATTCCACATTGTGGATGTTCGCTTCTGGCTCACCTCAAGCTGTGGCGTGTGCTAGTCATTCTAGATAGAATAAACTAGGATCAAGGCAATTAAGGTACAGTATGCTCCTCCAGTCTGTGCATTATTTGATTGCATCAAGGCTTGAGACCGACTGTAAGTATTGTCTGGCTGTTTGCATTTATGTGTTTGTGAGAGTTAATCAGATTATTTTGTCTGTGGACTTGATATTTCGACTGTGCATGCAATCTTACCCCACCAACTGCTGCCTTTCATTCACATTTTATCCCTTTATCACATTTATTCCCTTTTATCTTTGTTTTCTCCAGTGGTGGGCACACACAGGGGCACCCGCCCAGTCAGTGCCCCAGTCTTCTCTCAGGCTGCCCTGGCAGAGGCAGGGATTCCCATGGCCCCTTTAGACCAGCCCCAGACCTCTACTCCTATCAAGACCAGCCGACAGGACGAAAGGAAACTGGAGGTCACTGTAGAAGCTGTGGAGCCTTCAAAAACAGAGGCTGAGGTCAAGGTACTCAAGTTCGCTAATCAATATCCTGTAATATGTACACATTTTGTCACATAATTGCAATAAAAGTATAAATTTAGATGTTCCAAAAAAGGGTAGTTTCATATATGTATGTGGACTTTCTCTGCCTGTTGTGATAGTTGGTTAGGTGCTCTTGGTGAGTATTTTGATTAATGGAAACTCTTTGAATGTAAATACCTCCATATAGGTTTTAAAAAGCATAGACGTTAAAGTGCAAAGAGCAGAGATCTTTCTCTGTGCCTGAGTGTGAACTGTGTCTCTCTTGCTGCTGTAGCCAGCAGTGAGGAGGGACAAGAGAGAAGTAGCTGCTACATTGACACCCACCATCAATGGGGACATTCAGCTTCAGGTTAGTGTCAGACACTGGCCTAATGCATGTCGCCCTCAGAGCACATGTTCCCACTATGGCTAGGATGCTAACATTTGTCCTTCTCTCTCCTCCCTGTGGTAACACCAGTCTGAGGAGACGAGCAGGGGGGCCGTGCGAATGCGCAAGGTCAGATTCTTAGCCTGGTATTTCAGGCGTGTTTCAATAGTCATCTCTCCACCCCCATTCTGATAATACCGAGCCTCTCATCCAACAGACTAATCTCACCCTCTCCTCATGTTCTGCTCTCATACCGCTAGGTCTTTAATAACATCCACATCAGGTTCGATCCACATATGTTTTAATGTTTGAATGTGAGCAATCTGTAACTGTAATTGTTGTTTAACATCAATATGAAATTACTATGCTTGCCTCAAAATATTTATTTTACACAAATTGGCAGTATATACGTTTAGAGGGCAGTAATGCCTCCTCATTGCTTGCGGCTGTCGTAAACCCTGGAATGCACATGCATGATGATGGGTTAAATGCATTGTAAAATGGGGCATGATAACTACTGTTTTACTGTGTTTCTAACACGCTATCACTTCTTATTTCTTCAGCCAGGCTTGTAGAGCCTCAGGTCCCCTGCTTTGTTAGCATAGCTGGGGTTATGTGTGGTCTTTGGTCCTCATGGTCACTTGGCCCCAAACTATTATGCATGCAGACTCCTCTCCACTCCTCTTGTCTACTGTAGTAGCACTTTAGTGAACAGAGTAGCAATGCATGTCCAAGGTGTGGCACTCTGCAGCTGTCACACAAGGAAACTAAAAAAAACAATTTTTTTGTTCTTTCATTTTTCACAGAAAAGAGCTAAGAAAATTGAGGGTGACTCAATTTATATCAGACATAGCATTTTAATGTTGGAGGTTTGTATCCCTTCTGGAGATTTCAGTCTCTAGTATTTTCTTGCTCTTTGGCTCACTGGCTGCTGGTCATCATCACGCTTGCATGTGGCATGATTTACATTTTTTGCATCAGCATATCTGGTTGGCTCTGTAGATTACTTTGATTTTTTGTGTGGCAATATAACTAACCCAATCACTTGTTTCAGGAGAGTTCTGTTGAGCTTATGACAAATACGTATTTGATTAGGATTGGGGTACTTGCACAGGTATACACAAACTTGCACTTCTGACATGGAAGGAAGTGTGGCTGATGCACTATATAGCATCTGTAAAAGTAGCCGAAATGATGTGGTTGATAAGCTAAGGTGTTAACCAGCAAGAGCTTTTCCAGGTTGTTTCCCTTTCTACTGAGGATCCACAAACAGTTCCATTTTAATCACTGCTTTAATTTTTCAAGATCATCAGCATTCTCCTGCTTTTGCTCTTCCCTCTCCATCTTCCTTCTCATTATCGTATCTGCCTGTAGAGCATTAAGCTTTCTGTGCATTTCTCCAAATGAAATCTTTTGACTGTAGGAATGTAACTTGAAACACTTCTACCCAGTCATACATATTTGCTGTTATGTGTGAATTGAATGAGATTTTGATGAACACTTAACATTAAGTTGCTCTTTAGTGCCATAGTAAGATGTGATTGCTTCAGTAGTTGTTTAAGCAGTTAGAATGCACTTCTATTCATCATGACTTTGAGAGCGCACCTTTCAGTATGTGTAGTGACATACTTGTCAATCTCATGCCCTCTACTAATTTGAGCATGTAGGCCCAAAAGGAACAACTTGGTGTTAAGTGTTGCCAAATATATCAATGCTGCTGCTGGTGCTTTTGTCATTCCCATTAAAACAAACAGGACTCCGTCCACACTGGTGCATCTATGACAACTTGTGCCACATCTGCTAACATCACCTCTCACGCTCTTTGATTTGCAGCCTGTTTTCAACACGTTTTTTACTGCTAGCCTAATGCTATTAAATACCCCCCCCCCAATGCTGTGCTGTACAATAGTTTATAGCCTCTACATATCCAGGACTCAAAATAATCTGATAATCTGTTGATTTTTGTAAATCATGGCATTGAGTCCTTGTGAATCATTATCTCATCTCATGGCTCAACAACCAGTTCAGTTAATTTGAGCTCTGGTTTCAAAGGTCTACAAAAGCCAAATAACCCTGCTTCTGCTTTTGTTGAAATAATTTATTTATTCAGCAATAAATCAAAACACAAATTTTATGAGAGCAATAGAAATGATCTGACATGTTTTTATCTCACCTTATTCCCTCCCTCTCTCCCAACCACAAACTTCCCTTTCCCTCCTCATTCAACCTCTACTATCTATCCATGGATCTCCCCTCACCCTCCATATGTCTCCTTGTTGGAATTTCTGGGCGCCTCCTCCCTCGCACCCCATACTCTCTCTCTCCCTCCCGTGTCCTCGGTGTAGGAGTTCGATAAGCCTCAGGAGGACTTACTCAAGCATCATGCCAGCATCAGTGAGCTGAAGAGGAACTTCATGGAGAGCGTCCCCGAGCCCAGGCCTAGTGAGTGGGACAAGCGCCTGTCCACACATTCTCCATTCCGCACCTTGGGCATCAATGGTCAACCTCTTCCCAGTGCAGATGGGGTAAGTCTCCCACACCAGCCACTTTATATCCTAAGTCAGTTCAGGAAATGGGGTCAATTATTCAACAGATTTCATTGGAATAAAAACATGATTCATGATGTTTATTAATTCCTGAATTGACTTAGTTGAAATGGAATTTCTAGATGTCTCATCTCATCTTTTCCATTTTGACTCTATGTACATCCACATAGATGATTGAATTGGATTGGAAACCATCCCTGCACTTCTTTTAGTTAACGTGGCACTGCAGTGTGAGCAATCTGCATGACTTTATGTTGGAGCAGAACAGCCTGAAATTCTATCTAATGTCTGGAGTTTGAGCAGGATTGTGGGGTTTTTAAATCCTGTGTCGTCTTGAACCTTGAGGCCCCATAAGACCTGATTCTTTTACATGAGTAGGATGCAAATTGAAGAATAAGCTTTTCGACTCTTCTTGTTGTGGAATTGTGTCATTCTTGGTACCCTTTTTATTTTAAGCATAATGGATTTTATGTGCATGTGCAGACCTATTCGAAGTGATGGCATGTGGTATGCAGCACATGCATGTGTACAAAGAATGCAGTTGGACTTGTTGAATAGTGTCTGTACTTAACTTTTGAGAGTTGGAGCTGTCGTTGGAACAGGCTCTCCACTCTCTGCGAATCCAGTTGGTTCATCTTATACCCATTGGATGCCTATGAGCCCTAACTCGTCCTTACATGCATTGCATGGCCGACAGACCTGACGTGGATAGGGTTACTGCATGACCCAGTGAAGACCTCTCCTGAATTCTTGCACGTTTTCACGCTGAGCAGAATGTGGAGTTCACCAGTCTTCTCCTCTCTCTCCCTCCCTCATTGCTGAGCTTTTTACGTTCCACTTTCCACGCTCTTTGCTTTGTGCACTTTCCTTTCCCGCTGCTTTTACCCTTCTGTTGCTCGCTTTCTCCAAGCCTTGGTTTGTTTCTCACACAAAACCTCATTCAGGTGCACCATAACTACCTCAGTCAGCTCTATGCCCCCTTCTTCCTATATTAACACTAACTCCATCTTTATAGGATTCTAGTAGAATTCTGATTCTTTACTAGTATTAATGGTAATGTAGTAATGATAACATGACAGCTCAGTGGATAGACTAGAATCACAACCCAGCACAACTCTATACTATACTCAGTATAGAGTTCCTTATCCTCTATAATAATATTTAGTCAACTGCAGCATAACCTCTGGGACAGAAACCACTTTTACACTTCCAGATGAATGTAGGTAATCACTGTGACAATCACAAGCTAAACTTACTTACGATGTAAATCTGACTAGATAAGCGTTTTAACAATGACTTATTGCCCACACAGGCTTTTACCAAGTCAGTTCACTCCCAGTCATTGCAGACATTTCAAAATTCCTACTTCTCATCTCTCTTCCCTCCCCCCCCTCAACCCTCAGTTTGTCACCCGCCTCCCGCGCGGCCCCCTCCTAGACTTCTACTCCAAACGCAGCTGAGGGGCCGTCCTGACCCTGCGGAAGTCCCACACAGGTGTGAGTGTGACCCGTGGAGAACAAACCCAGTCGTCTACCCATCAGCCTCTCGCTTCCTCTCCTCCTCCTGTCCTTCCTTCGCCTCCTCTACAACATCACTGTTGCATTCTTCCTTTCTCATCCTCCTCTGCTGTATTTGAGAGTTTTTTCTGGTCTCTGGAACTAGACCTTCACTCCCCCCTGTGCTTCTCATTGCAGTAAAACAGATGTGTTTTTTTCAAAGACTGGTTAAGACTGGAAATGGCAAGGAAGCCACTTTCTCTTTTGCATTTTCTCTGATGTATTTTGAACTAGACATACATATGTCTACCACTAGATATACCTATCAGTATTTTCTTCCTGGCTTTTAACTGGAGAGTTTTTGATGTCTGTCCATATCACTTAGAGCCTGCTTTTATACACATTGAGGAAAATTTGTGTTGTCAGTTTTCTTCTGACGTTATTTTAAGATTAACAGATCGGTGACCCTGTGATATGATTTTAAACATATACATGTGTCACTGAAACCACATGAATTCAGCACTTAAACAACAATCCAAGACTTGTTATCTTCTGTGAATTTTCCACAAAGTCTGGTTACTGGGTAATTTTTCAATATTTTTTTTTTTTTTCACATTTCCTGTGATGGGAGACCATGAGGCAGCTTAATAGTAATACGTATTAACCTCTTTGTCCTTCACCAGTATTTGGCAAGTCATTGCATAGCAATTGCAAGAGCTTCCTATTGCATGACTTTTTGACAATCATTTTTGACCAAAAGAATAAAAGGCATTCCATATACAGTACCTATGATTACGTTTGTTCCTTTCAAGGAGCCTAGATTATATTTCAATTTCTGTTTCACAGAAACTATTTATTATGTTTTAGTGCATAGCTATCTACCGAGAGTGGTGCACATGGCATGTCAGCTTCGCCAACCCCTCCCAGACCCAAGCATTCCATTCTGACACATATGCATGACATTCATGCTTGTACATACCTAACATGTATGCAGCAGGTACTATGCACTCAGTATCCACTCTATTAGGTTCACCTAGCTAGTACTGGGTAGCACCTCCTTTTGCCTCCAGAACAGCCTACATTCTTTGAGGCATGGTTTCAATAAGGTGCTGGAAACGTCCCATAGGGATCTTGGTCCATTCTGACTCAATAGTGTCAAGACGTTCCTGCAGATTTTTCACCAGCGGATTCATGCTGTGAACATGCCGATCCACCTCATCCCAAATGTGCTCTATTTGATTGAGATCTGGTGACTGTGCAGGCCAAGTCACTGTCATGGTCCTGGAACAATGTTGAGACGGGGGCTCTTTATGGAAGTATCCATTAGAAAAAGGGTAGACTGTGGCCATCAAGGGATGCACCTGGTCAGCAACAATGTTTAGGTACACTGTGGCATTCAAAAGATGCTACACCATAAGACCAAACCACGCGCCTAAACACGCAGGATGACCCATGGATTCATGCTGTTTTTATTACTTATTTTTTATTATTTGTGGACAACCTTTCAGCCAGAAGACTGCTACTACCTCTATATATCTGCCACCAATGAATTTACCGAGGAAACTGTTTACGTAAATGGGGCAGTGTGCCTAATAAAGTGGACACTAAATGCACATACATACTACATACATAAATACATATATATTTAACTCACATGCATACGTATCATGTCAGTAGGAAACACTTCACCTACCCATTATCATACAGTGACTGTATGTGTTGTGTCTTTTTTAGAGTTTGTGCATTAGTCCCATATGGGATGGTTCAGACACTAAGGCTGCACATGACGAAGCCAGAAGCAATTTCAGCTTTTCAGGCATACCCAGTCCCACTGAGAGCCAAAAGAGTGAGCCTGATAGTGTTGAAGCCCATGATGCCCCTGATGTGGCAGAGTCATGTGATCAGGAAGATGGTGTAGTTTCTGAGACCTCCCTGGTGCCCATCATAGAGGTGGAGATGGCTAAGCTGCCTCCCTCCCAAGACCCCTCAAGTATGACTATAGAAGAGACCCAGCTGAAGGAGGATCAGGAGGAAGAAGCATCATATCCAGGGTTGGAGTACTCTGGGAGGATAGTTGGATCCTCCCCAGCCTCCTATTTCATGAGCGGTGGTCCCCAGGTCATACGCTGCTTCCAGGTAGCTTCCCTGACCTCCTCAGGATGATTCTCTGTCTCTGCTTGGCCTCTGTATGACTCTGTATGGCACTCACCCCTCTGCAGCACCATTAGAACCAGAAAAACAAGTCCAAAATGGTGAATCTGTAAAAGTAGTTTAGTATGTTGTGAATTATGTTCATCAGCATGTTTGAATGTAACACAGCATGCTGTAGAGGTGGTGCACGGTGGTGTGATGAGTTCTCAACTACGGTGATGGGTTGCCATAGCGCTAGTATTTTCTCTCATTTCTCAGACACTTACATGACTTTCATCCTCTATCCACTCCACCTATGGCTTGATCATTTTCTATTTCCCTTTTCCTTTTGTAATAGCTGGTGGTGGGAAGGGAGGTAGCCAAGGAATTCAGTTGTTCCCAATAATCGGAACAATTCATAAATGACTGAGTCCGATGAAAGGACGTTTGTGGTGAGAATTGATTTACACAGGGAATGGTTTAGAAGGGAATGCATGGTGTGAAATAAAATGGTTTCTGTGAGAGGTGTGAGGTGTCTGGACGCAGCCACTCATGGGGCTATGCTCCCATCCACAGCCCCCTCTGGTGCAGACCCAGACAGTCACCATCACAGCTGTCTCCAACTCCCTACCCAGTGACATCTCCACCACAGAGGTCCCTATCGTCCCGACCAAGACCATCACCTATGAGTCCGCAAAGGTAGGGGCTCCGCCACCTGCTCAGCCCAGATCTGTCTTAGGTATAGACAACCCCTATCTATCACCATCATTTTGCATGGAGGGGATGGCAGCAGAAGCTGACTATGGAGTAAGCAGGTCTGGGAGGACTAGGCTCGGGGCTCCAAGCTGAGCATGAAGCAGCACTGCACCTTCCCTGGCTAAGCACAGGGTCACCATGCCTAAACTTATTACTGAGTCAGCCCTGTTTGGTCTTCTTTTCAGGTGACGGTTGATGGGACAGATGGGGACAAAGATGGCACAGCTCTGTCCAGCACCCGGACCATTACCTCAGAAACCACTAGTGGCACCACAGTCACCACCACAACCACTCATATTTCCAAGGTCAGCAGTACACGCTCGCTCTCTGTCTTGCTCTCTATTTCTTTTTTTGGCCTCTCCAACCTCTCCAACACCAATTTTTCTGCCCTTTATCAGGTGGTGAAAAGCGGATCCTCAGAGACTCGTGTAGAGAAGAGAATTGTCATAACTGCGGAGTCTGAAACTGACCAAGACCAGGTACAGATAAAGAAATCTCTATAACCCTCTGCCCACCATCTGATGTTCTAACTATTGTATCCAACTGGCCTCATTTTGATCTTTACCAGTTCAGATTAAGACTAATACAAGTGCACAAAATTTTGTCTTCCAGGGGAATGACGGTGGAGCATCAGCAATGTAACTGAACCATCACCTTCATTTATATCAGTGACCATACTCTATTCATTCCCTCCCCCACTAGTCTAAGGCCCTGGCCAACAGTGACTAGCTCTATCTAACACACACATGCCCAAACAATATCTCATAAATCCATCTCTGCACCTAAAATTAGTGGATGACTGATTAGATAAGTCTCAGTAGATCATTTCTTTATTGCAGTTGAATTGCTCATTGTATGTAGAGAAGGGCTCCACTGTGCTCTTGCGTTTGATCAAATGCTTATTTCTCATCCTGTTGTTTAAAAAGCCTAGTGAATACATTTTTATTGGTAAAAATAGCATTTTTAGTTGAGTGATTTCCATTTCATTTGCTTTAAAATGCTTTTATTTTCCTAGGTTCTTGCTTTGAAAATTATTCAACATTTTTACATTTTGCTTTTATACAGATGCACTGTTTTCACTCTAGTTTAGACATCATTTTCAGCATTTTTTCCCCTTGGTGCTGCTAGGGAAACATCTGGCTATATTCTTGTTTGTTTACTTATTGTCTTTTTAATTGAGGAACAGACTTTTTGTGAAATGAAATACCTCACATACATTTATGCGAACAAAGATATTTTGTGCTCAAATTTGGACAGTCGTTTGGCTTTGTTCACACTGCTCAGGTAAAAAAGAAACAAAATTCTAAATCTTTTCTTCCCCAACTAGCCATGTACTAGTAGCCTACACATTATTGTAAAGTTTGAATTGAAAATTGATCTATTTTGAAATGTTTCTCTATTTTATAGAATCAATGTTTTTATAGTATTTGTATAGAGGTTTTAAGTTATTCACATCCATCTACTTATTGAATGGTAGGTTACCATTTTGTCCATTTCTTTGCTTCCTCTGAAATTTGAGGTCCTTATCAAAGGCCTCCTGACCTGTCTTGCCTGACACGGACTTACTGTCTTATTTCTGTCCTCTTTTAAACCATCACAGAGTATATCAAACTTTTCAGAATTTACAAATGACAAAGGAGTCCTTCCCTCTGCCCTTTTTGTTTAGTAGCATAAGACTTGTAATTGATTTGCGTATATTTGGTTGATATGAAAAGTTTTAACAAGCTTTGGTGTTTATCTCAGGTTTTGATATTCTTTGTAAGACTACAATTGTATTGATTGTATGAGGAATGTTCAGATATGTATATCCATCCCTACCTTAAATGTACATTCTTGTTCAGCCAATGAGGTCAATAAATATGAAGCTTGACTGTCTCAGTAAAGATGCGTCTAAGAGTTGAAGGCAGCTGTCCTAGTGTATGTGGATTTTCTCTCATAGGGGCACGACTTTTGTCTTTTGTATATGTTCTACTATACAGTAATTTATTTGTAAAGTAGGAACTGTTTCATGTGATTCGTTTTACTGTGATGTTTCAACACAAGCCTGTTTCCAGGCTTCTACTAGAGATGTCACACTGTTAAATATTGCGTTCATTATCTTCCAAGTTTGTAAAGCCTTTTTACCACATAGAGAAAGTAGATTGCTCTCACTTGCTGTATCCTGTATTTCTGTAGAAGAAAAAATGCGTGAAATCCCAATTAGGTAGCAGGTTTGGTAGACATTTTTTTTTACCTGACAAAGCATTTGGTATTCTAGCTATATGGAAAAGGAGAACCCCTTTCAGAAGAAAAAGTTAGCATTTCACATGGAAAAAAAAAAGTTTTTAGACATTGGAACATATTGTTGCTTTCTTGTGACTTATCCCTCTTTTTATGAAAAAAATAAATTGCATTTTTTTTGCATTTTTACTGGGCTCTGTGTGTGAATTGCAGCTCCCCTAGAATTCAAAAGTATGAATGACATCTTTGTAAGAAATAAATATTTAATGCTCTTCACTTTCATAGTGGATGCTGCCACATATTTGAAATCAGTCAATCAACAGCAATAACTCTTCAGACAGAATTTTTTTTAAACTAGTTTGTTTCTAGATTGTAGTACCATAACGTAAACATAGTATACCTGCAAGTAGAGAATAATGAGGAAAATGTTGGTGTTACGGTGCATAACAATGAAGCAAATATAAAACTACTCATTCAATGAAAACAAATACCATAAAATTGAAACAAAGCAAGGTGCATCTTCAAGAAAACTGCCTTTCAACCCTGAATATGGTGTTCCTTTTTTCTTGGAAACAGTACCTGATCAAGTTTATTGACAAACATTCCAACAGTTGTTCTGCATGACAGGTACATTTGATTTGATGCAATTTAACATTACTTTCAAAAGTGATGACAATCACTGATAAGGCAGACCTGTCTGGGGCCGGTGGCACGATTTCCTGTTACATTCATTCACCTGGAATAAGCCACAGTGCAAGCTTTACACCTATACCAAAACTCACAGATTATCGCTGAATTCAGTCATTTTTCCAGAGACCACGGTTAAAACTGTGAATAGATAAGGTAAAATACTGTATCAGGAGATGGGTCCTTTGGGAACAATAATGGAGGAAATTGACACAGAGGAGGAAATGGGTGGATCTAAAAAATGTATGTGTCTACATTGAGGTGGGTTGGGAGTTCTGTACAAGCCTTTATTGATATTACATAATCCATTGTTTCAAACAAGTAGGAGACAAAAAAAAAAAAAAAGTCTATAGTCACTGTCTTGGTCCAGGTTAACTTCTAGCGAATTGTCTTCACTGGGCTCTTGAAGCTTGAAGCAGCCTGAAGTTGAAGTTGATAGGCCATTGGGTGAATCTTGAAACCATAAAGCCTAAAAAAAAATAAATAAATAAATAAATATCAATATCACTGTCAAGTCAGTGCAGAAGGTGCATTAGAAGACTAGCAAACAATGTGGCTGTCGCCACTGCAATCAGTAGCTTCATGCTACCATCTGAGACAATTCAAGAGGTTTGTGGTTGGATATTCTGTGGAATCTTATAATTCACTTCCTATAAACATCTTTCAGTAGAGCCAAGGAACTATAGAATATAATAGCAATTATTACTTACCATTTGACCGTTAAATATTTAGGAAAACTACAATTAACATCCTAATGTGAGATACAAGATCTCCAGGTTTATACATATTATATTGCCAGTGTCTCCATTTTCATCTACTTTTACTGTAACTGGCAGCTGACATCATCCCCAAAGTGTAGAAAATGTATTGTGTCCATGGACCGAGCCAAACTATTGATGTAAAGGGAAAAAAAGCAACAATGATTGTAAACCAGTTTTGCACAAGCCCTGAAAAGATTACTTTCTGGAGATACGTTTCAATAAGACGGAGGATATGTAAATCATTGCCAATAAGTTCATTCTGGCAATAAATAACAAGACAGACACTTAACCTTGGCACAAACAAACCTTGGCACAAACTGGTTGGCTGGTCGTTTTGGACGGTACTCTGGGTGCACCATGAAGAGCATGTGGGGGAATCCTGTCCCAAAATAGGCCCCATCTGTATGGTGGTGTCGGGAGGATTTAGGAGTATATACATCCATGCACTTTGGGCAATAAAGCTTCACCATGGCTTCTCCTGGGATGTCTGACAAACCTACGTAGGACAAGAGATAACTGACAGTGGAGTATGTCTTGTGCAAGGCAGAATGTTTGTCAATGAAATCGAATGAGTCAGACTTACCAATGGGAAGCATAGGCTGATTCTCACAATAGACTCTGGGGCAATAACCAAAATCCCCTTGTTGATACTTTTCCAACTACAAAGAACAATAAAGTCAGAAAGCATTGTCAATGCACGTCATTGAGCACAGAAGAATTAGAAATTAGATAAATAGCTAACTAAAGCACTTGAAACGTAGACTGTTGTGATTCAGTAATGTAGCCTACCATCTGTGCAATGCCTCTGTTTGTAAGGATATAACGTGCATGAATAAGCCCATAGAGCATCTCTGCTGCCTGCTCTATCAAGTCACTCTGGTTGGGGTTGTCTTCAAGTTCCTCATCTGTCAAATTAAAGTGATTTAAGTAGTCAATTCAAATGACAGTGTTCGATCACATTTCATGTGAGAAAAGCTACTTCCCTGATGATCTCACCTGGCTCCAGGTCAAGAATCATGTCCAGAGCCTGGCGATAGTGGGGCACTTGTTCATTCAAACCTGTCAGGTTAAACTTGTCCTGTATGTAGTCCTCATCAACCTGTAACATAGGAATAGCAGGCAATGCATGGCTATCCGCTGCATGCAATCATTTGTTGCTACAGCACATTGCTACAACACACATGACTGCAACACTCTGATGTTGAAGCAATGCATAAGAGCTCAAAAGGATTACTCAGATGCTGCCAATGAAGCAAACAAGGAGTTACAATTAGAATTGGGTTGTGTGAATGTTAGCCTATGGGAAAATCCAGGGTCACATACTAATGCAACCATGCCATTAGACACATAATTGCCAGTCTTGTTATTGGAAGTGTTTCCTTTAACAGGTCTCTTTGAGATGCTTCTTGAGCAAGGTACTGAGGCCCACAATGCTCCAGTGAAGCAGCTTACAGGCAAGCAGCAGAAGGCGCTTTAAAAAAAATTGTCTCCACCAAATTCACTCTACCTTGTGTCACAAAGAACACATATGTGCAGCTTTTTCATCCAGCAGCAGTTATTTAGCATGTAGTTTGCCATCATCAGGCATGTGATCATGGCAATACAAAAAAAATAGATAATGTGGGAAAGCAGGAGTCTCCATTACAACTGGAAGTGAGCTGTGCTCATCACCTGGAGAAAAAACCAACAGCCCTGATTGTTTACACAGAGAGTTGGGATCTAGGCCAACTCTCCTCTACAGTTTTAGGGCGATACACTTTCATCTGGACTTCAATCTACTTTGAAATGACAGTGACAAGCCATCACAGCAATCAGGTGAACGTGAGACTGAAGACTTTGCAGGGAGTAACGTGAGGTTACTGCAGACTAACCTCACAGAAGAACTCATTCCCCCTCAAGCCGCAAAACCAGGATATCCAAGACACCTCCTCTGAGCTGCTCATCCTCCTGACAAATCAAAACAAAGTCAGCGGTGGATCGTGATACATTTAACGTCAACAATAACACCGTAACGTCGTTAGGTAGCTAGCGCTGGCTAGCTAGAAACCAGCAGCGTAAAACACTAATGTTAAAGTTGTGAACTTTACAAACACGGATGACGGAACAGATTCCACTGTAGGAACAAAACCATTCAACTGAAATTATTATCTCGAGGACACTTTTAATTTTAATGTAAATAACCTTCCATTTGCATTGCCTTGCCTAACATTGCTAACTGCTAGCTCCTGATTTACACGCCATCATGCTTGCTAACGTTAGTCAACACGTTTAGTATAGCTGAGACGGGAATGAGTGATGTTTAACTATCATCTTAATGTAGGTACAACATGATCTCACAGAAAATAAGCCATTTTACTTACCCTTATATTAATACATGAACTAGCAATCTTAGCTCGTTTATGATTCCCTGGTTGACAAAATAAGTCTTCCGGTCTTCCGGGGTTTTCAAAATAAAACTCCTCATGACGCATGTTGGAAATACCTAGGTGAAGAGGTAGGTCATATTTATTGGCTTTCTAATGCATCTGGTTTAAAGCTTAATTGAGCTTAATATGAAATGTTCTGCCTACATGACACAAATTACAATGAATTCTTTCGAGATGATTTAACTATGATAATGTTTTTATTGCAAGACTCTGGTTGCCAAACCGATTAGCACTGTTATTTTCTTCTTTTTTATTATTTTCTGTTTATGTATTATCTTAATTTAATTCTAACACCTATTTTCTGTGTTTTATCCAGTTTCTATATATCTCTTTATTTAATATCAAATTAATTAATGTATTGATATGTGTGTTAAATCAATAAAGGAGAAATGTGTTTTTACTAGAGCTCATATCATATTTTTTCTCTGATCCAAGACATTTATGTAAGATTGTCTACAGTACAATAGTGACAAAATATTGTTCCATTTGATAAATTCACTTTTTAATGAATTTGCCAACCAAACAATGCCGACATACAATTTGTGATAGTTTTGTTTGTGCAAGGTGTGTTTTTTTTATAGGCCACACTATAGCCTAGCACACATAATGTATTTTAAAGCATTTAGGCAAGGTCCATATCTGCTGGTTAGAAAATCAAAAGTCATAATAATAAACAACTGCAGTTGGAATGGAGAGCTCCTTCAGGGCAGGTCTGAAAAGGTCTTGCGACAAGGTGGTCCAACATCTGTGGTCTTGTGGTCCTTGCCAATGCTTTCAAACATCAAGATCCTTTTACATGGAAAATGACATGTCAACTGCTTTGCATGTTATAATAGACTCTATCATAACATTTTGGCACCAAACAATCTTCACCAGACAGATTTTTAGGCCAGTGATTTTCAAGCTTTTTCTCGATGGACCCATTTTTTCAAAATATTTTTTTCTTTTTTGAGATGCAAACTGATTTTATAGGTACCAACCTTGTGTTTATGGTCAACTAATGTACTAGACTACAGCATTGTATTGAGTCAGTCAATATATCATAACCAGCATCTTCATACAAATTAGGATTTGTATGAACATTCAGAATAAAAACCATTTATTCTGAATGTTTTGGAGATGTAATTTAATCTTCCTGTGACCCAAATTTGGGTCCCCACCCTGTCTATGAAAAACACTGGCCCAGGCTAGGCCTACATAAAGTTGTTTTCAAACTCACAGTTTTAGTATTGCATTTCTTTTCCCCAGCATCATGTTCAGGAAGTCATGGTAGCAGATAGACCTAGGCTTAGTGTCTTGCATTGTCCCACCAACCACCTCAGACATCATCTTTTTCAGTTCCAAGTGAGTTTTGGCCACTCCTAGTTTCTCCAGCATTCGTTTTAATCCCATCATGTCTATGAAATTGATAGTTAAAAGAAGTCAAAGACGTAAAAAGTTATCATACCTATAATGTGACTATACATCGTTGTTATGAGTCAATACTGAACGCTACAATGAGAAGAGATGCACTATATGACACAGGTAGCTAATGTTGAGCTGTGTAGGTCTATGTATTCGGGCTGTAAGACTCTTGTGTAAACTTATTTTTACCTATCTCTCCTTGGTCATTAAGATCAAACTCCATGTATTTCTCTGTAACAAAAATCATGGACATGCCAGTATTGATAATATAATATAGACTGATTGTTTTACAACATGTTGCATATTTGTTAGTTCTTGAATTCTCACTTTTAAACATTTCAAGCTTTGAGGCAAGGTCTTCCTCTTCTGCATACTGGGGGTCTGAGAGAAAAGCCTTAAGAAGTGATAAATCAATGATAAATAAATCATTATTATTATGATTATTAGCAGTAGTAGTATTAGTAACAGTTGTGTTTTGAGCGAGTCACTGATTTTATGTATATAGAAAGTTATATGGTACTGCATTTCAGCAGTCAAGTCACTGATGACTTGACCTAAAGATGTCAATCAAAAGTTTCACACACCTCATTGATAGAGTTCAGTTTTTCTTCCTGTTGAGACTTGAGTACACCATATGCTTTACCCCCTGTGAAAGGAAAAACCACACAAACACACAACTATCACATTCCTTTCCGGCTCTCGGTTCCTATTCACAGTAGTCTCAGAAATCATTATGAAAAGAAAAAAAGACAAATATTTGCTACTATGTTTTTTATAAATTACACTGAAAACTAGGTTAGAGGCCTAAGCATAGAAAGCCCAAAAGACAAATAGACATAGCAGAGGACAGATAGACTCACCTTGAGAAGTTTTGTCCATTTCTGTCCACTATGGTGAGCAAAAACAGAGTGAAAGTTGGTCTGGAAGTTCTGCTATTGGGAGTGTGAAGAGCTATGATGGTATTTCTGTAAACGGTGATAGAAGAGGAAGTGGGGGGTGTCAAAGTTTAAGTTCGCATGTGATTATTAGTGAAGTTCCCTCCTCACATTTAGCCTACACAGACAGACGCAGACAGAGCACAAATGGAGGGTGCAAATTGGTGAATTCACAAAACTGACTTAGTCTGACTGACCAGAAACAAATAGGCTAAAGTAGACTGCTGTTGGATCATCCAATACAAGGTTTACACAAGATACCTAAAACTTACACACTTCAAATAATGTCTAATATACTTGATAGGCTCATTCAAATGTCTAAGCTTCTCTGAAAAAGCCCATCTGAAAAAGCAGGTGTTACTGCGATATTGTCTCCAATAGTTTGTTTATAAGGCGTGCTTTAAAATATAATTGTGACTACTTGACTACAATATGATCCTATGACCAATGATCAATCTGCTGTACCCTTTTGTTCTTACCACATGGTGGCACTATTTGCCTCATGATACAATGAAAACTACAGCAATCAGATGAACGTTTCCCTCCCCAGGCGTATTCGCGTGGAGATATATGTATGGCCAAAAGAGAACTGAAAATATGTGAAGAGCAAACAGCAGTGGTTCAGCTTCTTCAATAAACTGTTGTCCGTCTACTGGGCTACATTATATGCACAGATAATGGCACATCTCCAGCATATGTCAACATTAGTTATACTGATAATCATATCAGACTGCACGGGTGAGTAGGTTATTGAATAGTTTCTTTACCAAATTCAATCATTGAATTTAGTCAACATATTTCACATGCTCAGTTTCCTGTTTTGTAGTAAGTTGGCTAAAGGAGTATATATGGTAACTGAATGTGATCCAACTATAAAGGTGACGTAAATAGATTATGTACTTGATAATGTAATAATATTCCTATTGCTGGTCTGAATGATGTGTGATATTAATGGTGAGATTCTGGCCTACACACCACTCACTCCCCACAGTTCAACACTCTGTAGAAATGTACCCAGACTCTCAGGCTATGATTCTCATCTTTTTGTCTCTTCATTTTAAAGAGAGTCCAACAGTGTTTGTGAAAGCCAGTCGAGAAGAAGATGTAGTCCTCCCTTGTTTTATACCAGCCATCATGGACCCAGAGAGCTGCTACAGGGTCAAATGGACAAAACATGCCACAGATCATTCTCCTGAGCTGAAGGTTATCCTTGCCAGGCCTGAAACATCCCAATTCCAGGATGCTGAACGTGTTAAATGGGAAGCAGATGGGAAGGGAGGTGTGTCTCTCTCTCTGACAAGACTAGTCCAATCTGACGAGGGACTGTACAGCTGTGAAATCTGGCAAGGGTGGGACCATATTCTGGTCAAAAACATCTCTCTGAAAGTGAAAGGTAACATGACACAATTTGTTCTCCCCATTCTCACTCCTTTCAGTTACATCCTACCCATGCATTAACTCAGTTTTATCACCCCTCTGTCAGACTGCAAAACCCTTAAACCAGTGAAGGCAGCACCCAGCTCACCAGCTACCCTGCATTGTCCAATGGACACATCAGGACAACACCAGCCCCAAAATGTCTCCTGGGCAATGCTGAAAGGAGGCAATGAATTCCAATACCCTAATATTAGACAGTCCAGGAAAAGCCTTGAACCTGCTGGAGTATCATTAACTATCCCTTCTGTGAACCTTAGTGACAATGGTTGGTACAGATGTAAGTACTTGGTTGGCCAAAGTCAGCATTGCTTTGAGGTCAATCTACAAGTCCAAGGTAATGTATTAAAGTATTATTTGTTATTATCTCTACCAACAAGTAATATAATATATAATTGCTAAATAACTATTTTGTTTCCTTTACAAAGTGGAAGGCACTCTTGTTGTCACAACAGATCCAGTTGTCACAACAGATCCAGTTGTCACAACAGATCCAATTATTACAACAGAGGATGTACAAGGTCTGATGTACAAGAATATGCTACTTCTTAATTCAGTTGCATCAGTGATCTCATAACTGTCAAATATCGTGTTAGTTGTTGGATTGCTTTCTGTGGGATAAATGCTTGGATTTACCTCCCATCTTCTTCAGCAGTCACAATCAGTGAGATTGTGTCAAAAACTCAGGAGGGAAGGAGAAGTAGAGCATCTACTACAGTCGTGGCTTCAGTCATTCCTGTGATTACCGTAATAGCTGCACTGATAATGGGAATGGTCATTTACTTCAGACATTACACCCAGAGACACAGACAGCAAACCCAGAGGGACCCAGGTATGATCTATCTAGATGCTATTTGAATTAAGCCCTAAAATGATACTATTCCAGTTTGGAGAAGTATTATCATAACATGTTGCATCTCTTGTTGTCAACCAGGTGTCCTTCTGCAGCCTAATGATGGCTATGAGATTGTGCATTTTCCAGCTTCAGAAGGTGAGCATTACTATTTTCTTATTTAATCCAGCTATCTGTTTATGTCTGATGTTTCCCACTTTGATGACAATGTCCGATTTCCTCTCACAGAGCATACAGTAGTCAACAGTCTATACAGACATTTTCAGGAGCAGGACATGTCTACTTGTGAGTATTTTATATAAATATTTTCAAAATAAGATATAGCGTGACACTTTGTTGTCATCATATTCACAAGTAGTCAAATAATTACATTTTATTTCTTTTATTGCAGTTCAGTGTCAGTGATTTCAGCCAAGATGACTTGCTTATCTCACAAAAATGAAGTACTTGCGGTCCAATCTGAATCGCATTCTTTTCTTTCTTCACACTTTGTTGTAATTTGTAACTAATCTATTTACTTGTGAAACATTTGAATTATGATTGCAAACTGGAGGAGTAGTGTAGCAACAGATAATGTACACACAATGTAATAACAAAGTCAAAATGCAATAAAATGTCCCTCTAAATGGGAAAATATCATCAAACATGTGCATGTAATAAATAGCTGGAGCATTATTAGTCGCTACAAAGAGTAGCAGCGACTGTGTTGACTGATGAGTAACTGTGTTTGGAAAATACTACTGCCTGTTATTGATTAGACTTGAAAACGCTGCCTTGTCGCCCTGTTTGAGTAAATACATCTAATCACCTATCAATGAATGGAGCTGTGTTTACAATGTATTGTTTTATTTATGTCTATAATCCAAATGCTATAACTGTACCTGCACAATGATGAGGTCATAGTGATGTCAGTAGCATCAATGCATGTTATTCTTGCCACACTGTGGTTGAAACCACAGGTTGAGGCTAAAATGGACACGATGTTTGACACTTTATATAGGACTAGTATACAGCCTGTAGTAGATCATAGAAACTGTCATTGGTGGTGGTTACTCCTCTTTTGGGTAGACTTTGCTGGAGTACTTCCTTGTGATTGAAATCCTGAATATCATCATAGACATGAGTCTGTGAAGAAGAATATGAGAGTTATTACAGTTGGACACAAATCACACTGATGGAGATCGCCAAGCTAGCATTGGTAAAATGATAGAAAATGAAAGCATTATTGTTTCGTACATCTTTCTCAGTGGTTATGCTTGCCATTCCAATGCTTGACACATCATTTCCTGCAAAATAGAAAAGGTAAGAAAATAATACAGGTAAAATCTCATGAAGGGCTGTTAAAACAATCTTGTACAGAAGGCATATACTTTCACCATGTACAGTACCTGCATCCCTCTTCAGTACCTGCTTCCTCTTCAAGTATAT
The DNA here is from genome assembly GCA_900323365.1 of Monocentris japonica. Lineage (NCBI taxonomy): Eukaryota > Metazoa > Chordata > Actinopteri > Trachichthyiformes > Monocentridae > Monocentris > Monocentris japonica. The sequence continues at coordinate 37,852 of OOFE01003338.1, forward strand.
GTAGAGTCCTCCAGCAATGGCACACAGCAAGAGGCCTAGAGGAAGGGCTAACCACGCAGCTGCTTGCAGAGCTGTTAACACAGAATTATCTTTTTACCCCTTCAAATCAGTATCAACAGCTAGGGCACCATATCTCATGTGGCTTTCAGTCAAGAGAAAAAGCTAAAACCGAGTGTCACATACTTACTGTTAATAGGAGACCACATCTCTGAAGCCATTACAACACCCTCTCTGGACACAGAACAGGTAATTGTATCTCTTCTGATTTGAAGATCTGGGAGGAATAACTTTAATATTAGGGTGTTGTTGTGAATAATGAAACTGCTCTGTGAGCCACGCTGTATACTTCCAGTCCACGTTAAATTGAAGTCTTGTTCACATTTTGTAACGGCACAGGTAAGCAGACAAGTCAAGGTGAGATTATCTCCTCCTGGCCCATACTCAGAAGTAACTGTGAAAACAAACATGAAAAGAATTGGTCAAAGCAGTGACACACTGTAGCTTGTACATCTCACAATTCATGGTCTGCTTTTGCATTTGAGTTTTAACACTCACTTTCAAGAGTATGCAGTCTGATTCTGTTGATCACTTTTTGTTCACGAGAGGGCAGTGAACACTGGTAGTTTCCAGAATGCAAGGCACTCACTTTGCTAAGGAGCAGTGAGGAGTCTTGGTTTTCTTGAAATGCCACTAGTTGCTCCTTATCACGTGTGACATCTGTCAGTGACCTTGTGTCCAGGTCCCACTGCATCCTGCCACCCACACCAAGAGAGGAAGTGTCCCCACAAGAGAGTGACACTGACTCACCCACCACAGCAAACACTTCCTCTACGCCATCTGGGTGAAAGGGAGCACTTGTTGTACATAAACAGCATATTTAAAATGAAGTAACATTGTTCAGCTCAGTTTAGTACCTGCTAGTGTTGTGGTATGAGTGGTGATGGTTTTCACAGTGTCTTTATGAGTTAGTTGGCATCTCCATTTCCTGTGATGGTCCGTCAGTTTTGGCGTGATGATCAGTTTAGAGAAGCAGTCAGATACACGTTCAACCTTAAATCTATTTCCATTTATCGGTGTATTGGCCTCAGTAAGCCACTGGATATGTATTCCACTGTTACAGGATGAGACATGTCCTTTATATGTGTTCAGGAAACAGTGAAGCTCTATTATTTCCTTAGCGGTTTTCTGCTGCGTAACTGATGAGTGACAAAGAAAAAACAAAGTGACTATATTGTTGTTATTCAGTATGAAGAATGCTCTGAGTTAGTAAAACAAATAGCTTACTTTGGAGAATCTCAAAAGAAACACTTGAATTGAATGTCCCATTGTCACAAGTGTAAAGCCGTGCATCATCTATTTCCAGATGATTTATCTGTAGAGAGCAGTCCTTTGCCACTTTAAGCCTGCGGTACTTTGACACTGTCACCATGCCCGCCTGGACCAGCTGAGTAACTGATCCAAACTGTTCACTCATGTTCCAGTTGACAGAGGAGCAGGATTTGATAGAAGGTATGCCACATGATAAACTAATACTATCTCCCACTGAAGCAAACATGACCAAATGATCTGTTGGATAAGATGAAAACGTAGCACTTAACTTTCCAGGTCACTTATATATTGGTAGTGACTTGGCAAATCTGTGGAAATATTTCTGACATTTTCAGTTGTAGAACTGTAAGATAAAATGAGAAATAAATGTTGTATCCCCCATCACATGTCAACTAGGGATGTGTAAAAGTTAGGTTGACTTAAAAATCTCAATAATAACTGTCATTTTAAAAATATTAGACTGACAAAAAACGGAAAATTTGATAACTTTTATTTATAAAACAATTACTGCCATGGCTACTACCTTATTGCCATGACATCTGTGGAGGACAAGTGAGGGGCAACACAATTGCTCCCATTGCAGATGTAACTTCATTTTACAGATCTACTCCTGACAATTTTATGTATGTTTCTGGTAAATTTCCCAATTTTCTTTTTACTGAGAATTACCAAGAAATTACCCATGTAAACAAGAGTGCTTTGTCAGAAATTATTGAGCCAGCAAGAAAATTATAACACATAAAATATTTTTCATATTTACCAGCTGCCTGAAGTCCAAATGTTGCCTGTATGAGAGAGAAGAGGCAGAGTCTTAACAATGAAAAGGAAACCATGTTACTCGCAGCAGATTTTCTTGCTTATTGCTGGTAGTTCAAGATTTCTCAATTGTCAGGAAATGACAACTTTTACCCATTTCATTTTTCATCCAAGGACAACCCACCAGAGCATGAGGCCTCGGGTGCAAGTATTGTATCTGACCCCTGTTCACCTTCTGAAATAGAGAGCCCTGCTTTAACCTAGCCTGTCCTCAAATAAAAATATATATTATTATTCCTACTACTCATGTCTCATGAAATTTGTTTGTTTTCTCACAGCCCCGATGAATGATTTGAAACTGTGTAAACGTGATTGTGTTTATGTGTGACAAATACAGGCATCTTTATGAGAATGAATTTACAACTTTGGCTCTATGACAACCTATAGTCCACATCTGCTATAGTTTGGTGTTCACAATCATATTAAAAAAAAAAAAGGTAAAATGCTGCCATGCCATTTGTTTAGCAGTACCCCAGTTTAAATAATCACATAAATGATGGTAAATAATCAAATAAAAATGAATAGTGTGAGCTTCTTTGTTTCGGGGTTTGAAGCGTAGGAAGAAAATGCCTCTTAGCTTCACGTGGATGTCTATTTAAATGAATATAATAATGTGAAGTAGTGACATTCAGTTTCTAGTGATTCTGACTGAATTCATTCTGTTGTTGATCCTTGACCGCTTCAGGAAGAGACCCTACATGTGGCCCTTCTGGATGAGTCAGCAACTGACTTCCTCTTTTCAAATTATACTCATTGTTATGTCTGCCACAGGACTATCTGGTACACTTAAAAGAACATTTGTCGATATGTTTTGCCGGTTTAAAGTTGACAGTGTTCTTGCTGTTTTTACTAGATGCTACACTATATTGCCAAAAGTATTGGGACACCCCTCCAAATAATTGAATTCAGGTGTTCCAATCACTTCCATGGCCACAGGTGTATAAAATCAAGCACCTAGGCATGCAGACTGCTTCTACAAACATTTGTGAAAGAATGGGTCGCTCCTGAGAGCGACCCATTCTTTCATGCTCTCAAGCGTGGTACCGTGATAGGTTGCCACCTGTGCAATAAGTCCATTCGTGAAATTTCCTCGATACTAAATATTCCACGGTCAACTGTTAGTGGTATTATAACAAAGTGGAAGCAATTGGGAACAGCAGCAACTCAGCCACCAACTTTCTGCAGAGTCAATAGCTACAGACCTCCAAACTTCGTGTGGCCTTCAGATTAGCTCAAGAACAGTGCGTAGAGAGCTTCATGGAATGGGTTTCCATGGCCAAGCAGCTGCATCCAAGCCTTACAAACTCTAGAGCATTGGAGACGTGTTCTCTGGAATGACGAATCACGCTTCTCTGTCTGGCAATCCGATGGACGAGTCTGGGTTTGGCGGTTGCCAGGAGAACGGTACTTGCCTGACTGCATTGTGCCAAGTGTAAAGTTTGGTGGAGGGGGGATTATGATGTGGGGTTGTTTTTCAGGGGTTGGGCTTGGCCCCTTAGTTCCAGTGAAAGGAACTCTTAATGCTTCAGCACACCAAGACATTTTGGACAATTTCATGCTCCCAACTTTGTGGGAACAGTTTGGGGATGGCCCCTTCCTGTTCCAACATGACTGCGCACCAGTGCACAAAGCAAGGTCCATAAAGACATGGATGAGCGAGTTTGGTGTGGAGGAACTTGACTGGCCTGCAGAGAGTCCTGACCTCAACCCGATAGAACACCTTTGGGATGAATTAGAGCGGAGACTGAGAGCCAGGCCTTCTCGTCCAACGTCAGTGCCTGACCTCACAAATGCGCCTCTGGAAGAATGGTCAAAAATTCCCATAAACACA
>OOFE01003340.1:12534-22943 GCA_900323365.1 Monocentris japonica
TAGTGGAATTTGTGTCTCTGGCTGCTCTTTGGCCAACTCCACTGACCTCAGAGCAGATTATTGAGCCGTTTCTTAATGTTTGTGCACCATAACTACGAGTTCAGTTGTAGGATCCCGAGGCTCAAATATTCTGAGATGAAACTGAAGTGTCTACTGATGATCACCGCCAGCCACCCCCACTATTTGACTGATGAATGGGTGAGTTGTAATACAGTAAATTGTAAATAGGGGAGACCGGGGTAAAATGAGCCACGTCCAACAGTTTGTGCTACTATGGCAAAATGAATGTTTGATACTTAAGCTTGTTGTGCATGTGTGGGAATTAAAACATTTGTAGCTAATAGTTTTAGAAGTACTATCAAGTTAGTCTTTTGGCTCAACTTACCCCGGGGTAGGGGCAAGTTGAGCCCTAAGGGGGTAAAATGTTACACAACTTAAAACCTTTTGCAGCAGCAGCAGACAGACTGTCTGTCTCTCCTGAGAATCACATTGTCAACACAGTTACGTCATCACCTGATCATGGAACGGCTCCTTCATTGATCTATCTGATTGAATCGACTGTTTTTAGATCCATCAAACCGACTGAACCCTTTGTAGCGTAACGATATCTCAGCTCAGAGCTGTTGGCTAAACTTGCCCCAGGGCCAGTGGCTCGTTTTAACCCACAACTACCACTTTGACAAAACTGCTCCACACAGTTCATAACCTCATATTAAGCTTCATAAAGCCTCAAACGTATCCACTTCCATGTAGATACAAGAATAATGACATCTTTGCCATGATGAAATCACTTGCCAGAGGAATTATCACTTTGTCCACGTGCTCTCCATCCGATTCAAAGCTATGATCCCAGTTCATTTTGTGTGTATGTGGAAAGGGTGGCTCATCTTGCCCCGTTCTCCCCTACTGCTCACCGCCATGTTTATTGTTGACATCAAATTGTACCCATAATGCTCTGCGAGTGAAAAAGTGAAAGCAGTAAGAGGTTTCCATGCCACGGTAGCCAGTTTAATATGGGACTCAACCATCACAATGAGTCGTGACATCACAATGGGAGCATGAGCTCGACCTAGTTATTAAACCCAGTTGTGATGTTTACATGGTTACTTCAGTATCTGGGCTAAGAACAGGATATTCTACACGCCAACATAACCATGATACGTTTTCAACACAAAACTCCATTCAAAGTCAATGAACTTGAACTTGACAGATTAAGTGAGATCAAAGGGTCTGAAGCTTGTACTTCACACCAAGTCAAGGATGTGATGGTCAGGTCAACAGAAGGGCAGTACACAGCAGAACAGGAGAGGAAAGGGAACTCTCCATTAGGGTGAGTTATGTGTCCAAAACACTTTTAATCCTGGAAAAAACAAACCTGCCACAAGGTATTTCAACGATACATTTAAAAAAAAAAAAATACACCTGATCATTGAATCACATTGAATCTTGAAATTACACAGAAGCGGTGGGGTCGGGGGTGAAAAGCAGGAGTGCTGCCGAAAAGCCCTCAGCTTCATAATACGGTGATGGATCAGTGTGTAGTTCCTCAGCCAACGTCCCCAAGCCTCCTATCAGTCTGAACAACGCAGAAACGTTTAGCTGCTGAAGTGATACCTGAAGTCCACGCCAGGGTCGGCCCCTGTTGTCTCATAAGCTACTTCTTAGCTAGAGACTGCATGAAGGCGTCGTAGCTCTCTGGGTGGCAGCGCTTGTACTCGTTGATCTTCCTCTTGATCTGCTTGGGTGTGTCCTGGTAGTAGTTCTTCTCGTCTCTGGCCATGGCCTACAGGAAGACATCGGTGAATAAGGTCACTGAACGCCACATGCTGGGAAGTTACGGGCTGAGGCTGGTAACTTTTGTAGGTATCCAACCACTTTTAAAAAGGTTTCTCTCTACCACACAAGTTAATCTGGCTCATAAAATGGTGAAAGTGGCATGTCAGTTTTGGAATCCACCGACCAGGAGGATACTCACCATGAGCACACAGCCATTTGCCTCGGATGCCCCTGCAACATGCAGCTTTGCAACTTCATTGTATGAAAAAATCCTCATATTTTAACCAATGTGAGCTCCTGTTGCCAGCTCTTTTTTTAGCTAGCTATTTGAAGTGAGGCATTAAAAGTTGATATATTTTAACTTGTAGCTCACGCCACCACAACATTAAAAACAGGCATGAAAAGAGGCAGGCACTATATCTACTTTTCACATAGCAGTGAAGTTGACTTAAAGGTGTCTGAGTCTGAGTCATACTTCCTAACAGTAAACTTCTGACTTAAGAACACTGGTTTCTAATAGGTTTTCTTCCTGGGGGAGGTGAGGCGGCTTTGTGCTTCCTACCACCTGCACAATGAAAAGATTCCACACAGCGACATCAGGGGTGTGATCAGGACACAAAGAGCAGGAGACAACGGTGGAAAAAGCAGGGAAACAGGAATCTCCATTAGTAATGAATGGGAGTGAGTTTTACTATAAAGCCTGAAAACCACAAAAACAAAATCAGACGTCCAAGTTGTCCCTTGGCTGTCTTGATGACACTGCCCCCTAGAGGCATTCACAGTACTGTGCAAAAGTCTCAGGCAGGTCTGTAAAGCGAAGATGCTTTCAAAAATAATGAAATGAAAAGTTTCTAAATATCAAAACCAAAAAACAAACATCTAGACCAAATTAAGATAAAAAAAAATAAAAAATACAGTCCACTGCATGTTCAAGCTGCTTGTCTTACCTTGTAGTTGTCGTTGTGCTCTCTGATCATGTGCTGAACGTACTCCATCAGGTCTGTCGATAACGTCTTGGTGTCTTTCTCCAGACGGCTGGCCACCTCCTCCAGCTCTGCTCAAAACCACAGACACACACAGACTTAATTCAAACCTTTGGAAGCCTTCAAGTGACATTTCACCACATTTTTCATTTGCTAGTCCATTAATTTCTAAGAGTTCATGAATGGTCAACAATCATCGTCAGCATCACTTTTATTTTGAAAATCTGGGCTAAAAGTTCTAACAGGTCATGTCAGACACCACGGGTCCCGTTTTGACATATGATGAGAAAATTACTGATTGGCCAGATGGGGGCGCTATAATTAAAGGTCAAAATTTCAACCCCTGAAAGGCCTTAACTGCTTCATGAATGAAACTTGATGAAACTTGGAGGGATGATGCATCTTCACACTGATCGACCCAACAGGTGTCCCATCATTCATGATGGATGTTTCACTTGTTTCCATTTTGAAACCGTAGGCTAAAAGTCTCACTTCTAACACAGCTACAAAACAAATCAAGGTTAAAAAAAATAAAAAATAGATCAAGGTAATATGTCATTCTGTGCCGCGGGTTATAATTCACAGGAATAAAGTCGATTCAGTTGTCAGCATGAAGAGCCGAGGGGAAAAGAGCCCTTCAATACGGGTGGTGGCAGCAGGAAGGCCGACTGCTCCTGAGCTTCTACGGAGGAGCTCAAGATAAATTGCTGGTCTAAATTTGGCTGCATCACTTGTGACATATTGGGAGATTGAATCTGAAAAAGAGATGATTACTGGAAGCAAGGCAACAGCTGTCACAGAGTGGAGCTGAGAGGAGTGTTGAGGTTGAGTGTCAACTGTAAACACAGTTGACACTTGTGCAAATTACTATCAAAGTCTCAAAACATTACTATAAATAAGTCTCCATATAAAACACCATATAAGTCTCAAAACAAAAAACAGGTCTTACGGTTGAGAACATATGGCTTCGTCACGATACCGACGGGAGCCGTCGTCTCCTTCCCCACACCAAGGATCTGAACATACGGACAAAAACACAAACACAACACTGGATTCTGGTTGACACATTCAGGCCAGGGGTGTTAAACATGATTTCTTTCCCAAACCAAACATCTCCTGCTCTGATGGGGGGGGTTCATCAGTGAGGTCATTTGAGGACACAATAAGGATATCTGTATAACATTAATCTATTTTTCGTGAGTCTTTATTGATCTCCAGGGGGAAACTGGGTCATTCCAGCAGGAAGGAGAACGAAGAATAAAAAGGTAATAAAATCAAAGGTAAAGCATCTCCATGATGCTACAACATGTTTTTCCACTACAGCTAAACCATTTTATTAGCAATATATCATTACATCATCAAAACACTACCGGGGGTCAGTAGAAGTGGTTGTACTGCTCCCAGGTGTGAATGCATGTAACTGTATGAACGTTAAGCAGACGGTTGCTGACAAAGAGCATCCATGAGCAGTAAAATCCTCCCCTGGAAAAAGAGTTGAGAGAAGTGGCAGCAGGCCAGAGAAACATTAGAACAACACCTAGAGCAGCGTCTGACCTTCGGTTTCTTTATTGGCAGAGCACGGTTGGGATCAAACGTCAGACCCATCTCCTGCAGGTTCCTGGCCGTGGACTTCTTGTCATCCCAAGCATTTCGGATCTGTGTACTGAGAGTGATGACGTGTTAGAGACTAATAGATCACATGGGTGGGTGAGGGATGCTCAGACACAACGCCATCTACCAAATACTCTAAAGCAAGAACAGACTGAACACAGGTAGTTTTATTTGACCACTGGTGAACATTTCCATGACGACCACAAAAAGTCACTCTTATTTTCCTTTTGGTGCTCAAAACATGTCCAACACTGTCGGGGTATGAATACTGCAGCATTAAAAGCCTGTGAGCAAAGCTGGACTGACCTCAGAAAAAAGAAAAAGGAAAAAGGGTGGCGCCGAATTCAGCAGACTCAACTTTCTGTGTCTGTATACAAGTCTGTCTAATACTATACTTTATGGCCCCCGTCTATAGGGAGGTCAGAGAGGGACAGGGTAGGATTCAGTGACTTTATCAATGACACTTCAGCAGGACCCTGGTGTCCACCCACGGATTAATCGCCTCAGGTTCATGCAGTTTGTTTCTCATCTTTGCTTGTTCTCAAACGTTGTCCCCCCTGCCTGACCAATGACACCAATGATACACACAATAGGAGTGAAAGCAGGTAATGTTACATCAACATTTGATAGAAGTATGTTCATTATTTGGACTGGAAAATATTCTTGGCAGGATATCTTCAGTTTACCAGGTGACCCAAAAGGTTTTGGACTCTGGGGCTTCTGGCTGCCGAAGTGTCCTTGAGAGCCCCGATACGTGCTGTTCTCTCTTGTATCGAGGGAACGTTACGCCAAACGTCATACAAATATCTGGTGATTTAATATAACAGTGCTTATCGGCAAAGGTGCACGAGCCTTAAAATGTGACTCGTGGTCTTTTTCTTATCATTATGAACCACTCTTCAATTCGGCATGTATTTAATCCACCAAGCAGCACTTTTAATAACATTTTAACTTTTAGAACCGGTTCGCCTGTTACTTCCATCAAAACATCCTACGTGTTGTTTGGTGATCTACAGGCACGCCGATCGGAAGACTGGGTGTTAGACGCCAGCAGAGCTTGTTAATAATGGATATATAGGTCAGCTATTCATCCTAGATATGTTATATACAGCCAAACCTCTGTTGGCAACATCCACTCAGCGCTCTTGTGTTCTTTGGGTATCCTGCTAGGAACATTAGCTAAAATGCTAACGTAACGTTATCCTCTGTTCATACGTACTTTTCAATCCTCGGAGCTTGCTTTTTCAGGAACTTTTTCTTCAGTTTCTTTCTGTCTTGACTGTAATCGAATTTCTTTCTTTTGCTTGACTTCTTGGCTTTAGGCATGGTTATTTACCTCAGTCTCACTACTGTGACGCTGGTTGGTAAAAAGGCAACGTGTAGCCCAAGGAAGTCAAGGAAGCACGTGTTGTGATCACGTGAACATCGGCCACGCCTTCTTCTCACCTTTGACCTTTCTGTTGTTTTTTTTACGGCTTTATTAACGATAAAATATTGAATAAAAAATAGAAATATACATTATAGTTTTAAGACGAATATACAGGAAACATATTTTTGAAAAGACAAATATGCTTTGGTTATATTTTATAAAAAAAATAAAAATAATTACACAGTACAACTAAAGAAAAACATTGCAAAGGAAATGATATTATGTTGTTTTTACAGGCCACAGTGTAAATATACAATTCTATTTCTGACAAAACTACCCTTTACCATTCTGTTATGTGACTGACCTTTCTGAAGATGGTGATGAAGGTAGGTACTTTATTAATCCCTGGGGGGAAATTTCTTCGTTACAGCAGCCAAGACAAAGAATAACACTAAGAATAAACATTACAATAGGGATAATAAAAATAAAGAACATAAAAAAAAGATGATGATGGTGGGTGTCCTCTCTGCTTCCAGCCAGCTGTATTGTGGCCAATGTAGTGTTTAGAATAAACTGGCCCCATGCCTGTGCAATTCAAACTTGTAAGAATAAAACCCTGAAACTCTGATCTTTATGCAACACACGTGACAAAAGTGAATCTATGTTGGTTGGTTCAACAAACTTATTGAAATCTGGTATACATGTCGATTTATTAGTATATTCCATTTTGATTGTGATTGGTCCACGGAGAGTGAAAAGCTGTAATGTGCAGTTATTGTTATAATATGATGTATGATGTACAGTTTGTGGACAGCTGTCATTTCAACACTCCTGGCTTTGGGATATTACTTAAGAAAAGGGATTCCTAACCTTTAGCAGATGACCGTTTTGAGGTCAGATCTTGAAACCCAAGATTTAAAGGTGTAGTTAGTAAGATTTGTACTGCCCCATAGCATAAAATGACCATCATTTCTCTGTGGCAGCTGACAGGGTTGTTGATCAATACCAATGACTCAGTGATTACTTCACCAGGCGCCAAGATTTCTGGATTTCAAAACTCACTTTCCGGCCTGTACGGTGTTTCACATTCAACTGCTCAAACATGGAGGACGGTGCAATGAATGAGACGTTTCTGTCGGATCTCTGCTCTCAGTCGCTAGTTCACTCTTCTCTGTGGTGAAAATGTGACTTGATTACTTTTTTTAAATACAGACCACCATCAGCTGACAGAGCCAAAGATGTTGCTGTAATTTCTTGGTCGCTGATAGAAGTTGATAAAATCATACATTTCTTAATGCCCCTTAAAAAGAAATAAAAATCTCTTCTGGTATTTAGAGTAAACGCTGGGCAGGCTGCAGGGCCGTCATACCGACTTCTGTGCAGTCCAAACCTTTTAAAAACAGTTTTTATTTCTAAATATCACCCAGATACTATGGAAGTTGTTTCAGTTTGATTTGGGATGTCTAAAACCCCCATGTTCAGATCAGGGGACCCCTGGGGTGTGTTGACCCCAAAGCCTCCAGGATGGAAGCATGTACAGCATGCAGCTCCTGCAAACTTCCTCTAGATGTCCGTCTGGGCCAAATAAAGAAGTACCATATAACACGATAAAATCACTATAAACTCTCCATTGAGTACCACAGACACACTTTAAGCCCCAAGAGGAATACTATAGGAATACTATAGTGATACCCTTGGAGATAAATATATATATATAGTACTATAAGGTCATTTATAAACTAACATATAAACTTACAATTCAGTAATGCGGGCACACCATAAGTCCCGATAGGAATATTATAGAGTTACTACAGAACATACAAAACACCACAAAGTAAGATATCGATATCGTCACTATAAAGTAGCAGCCAAAGATCGTATATTGACATGATGAATCACTCAATAGACGCACACGATGTGTTAGTGAACCCGGATCAAGGTGGTTAGTTTGACTGCTCCGATACAGGAGTGTATGGCGAGAGCTGGGCTTGTTACTGAAAAAAGTAATTGGCAGTTACTCATTTCAAAAGTAACGTCATTGCTTCACTTATACCTCCCTGGGCGCAATCACTCGTTGCGCCTCCAAAATTGGTGGTTGGATCCTGAGTTCAGTGTAAATCTCCGGTGGATAAGCAGAGAATCCAAGCAGCATCGATTTCCAATGTCGTTGTCTCCCTTTAACTTGATAAAGTTTTGTGAAGTGTTGGGATCGCTTCCAGAGAAAGTAAACCTTTCTGATGTTTCTCCTCTAGACTCATTTATTGTAAGACGACTTATGAAGAAAGTTGATTGGGGGATGGGATGTCTTGGATTATTCCACTTCAACTCTAAATGCAATCTGATGTGAAAACAAAAGCAATAACATGTTTATTTTGCTTGGCAACTGTAACATAAAGGAGGATCATAAGACAACATGTAGTTATAAAGTTATAAACCCTGTTTGCTCACTGTCTGAAAGAGTGTATGAAGAGAAGAGAGCTGATTAACTAGGGACAAGAGACACGTCTTATATCAACTAAAAGCAAAATCATCTTGGGCGCCACAGTCACATAAGCAATTACGAGACAAACACATTTCTGTAATTTAGAGGGGAAAGTCTTGGGTATAAAATTGTGTACTTGTAAGTGCAGTTACAGAACTACATTTCCCATGAAAGGGCCTCTCTTCATCCTAAGGAGTGTACCAAACTTACTGCAGCTTTTTTGTGGTGGGTGAGAGTTTACACGAGCTAAAGACCATAATTGTCGCTAGCTATAAAATGTCCATGGTGCAACGTTGCTAGTAGGTTTACTAGCAAGCTAAATGGTGTGTTGTGTTGTTCCAGACTGCCGTGTTAGCTGGAAAGTCCCCCGCTACGTATTTGGAACAGTCCAATCTAGGCCGCTGTGCCTTGTAGTATATTAAATGTTAATACGTTTAATCATAACGTCTATCGATTGAATTCCACCGAAATCAGGCTGAGGAGTACATATCAACTGGGTCTATAACATGTTTCAGAATGGGAGCCGTGCGGTTTGTAGTTTGCTTATATCAAGTAATTTGCGATGCACTGGAATAGACAGGAGTGGACCAGAGCCGGGTGGGGATGACGTCATCTTTGACGCTCAAATCTGGTGAATCTAGTCCACCGCGCTTTCTGATGATGTTTGCGGCATACCCGGAAGTAAGCGCAGGGTGAGCGCTCTCTGCGCCTTCCCCCTCTCAGACAGCAGCTCTTCAGGGCGGAGAGACAGAGGGAGGGGGGCCGAGCAAAGATAGCGAAAGCAGAAGCGGAGGCTTGAGTTATTCCTCCTAGGCAGGGTGGTGGTGGTGATTGGGGAGCATAAAGGTCAGAGTCAAGCCGCCGGAGGGACCAGGAGCTCGGTCTGCTGCTGCTGCAACCCCGGACAACATGGAGCTGGAGAACATCGTGGCCAACACGGTGCTGCTGAAAGCACGGGAAGGTAAGGATGGAGATGTGGGATGTGGGATGTCGGGCGGGTTGACAGCTCCTCTCTCTCTCTCTCTCTCGGTACCTTACCGTCACAGCAGCGGTACAACCAGAGAGGGGTTCCGTCGAGCGCTCAACGGGACGTGGATGACAATAACAACTGTTGTCGCACCTGTTGATGATGCTTCATGATCTGAACTGAATTTAACCGAAATCCAGATAGGTACCGTTGTCTGTTGTGTTGAGAGAACTCAAGCCAGAGTCCTTTTAAAAATCTGGCAATTAAATGTGTTGCTTATCGACAAAGGTACACGCACGGCAGAACATGACTTAAGACGTTTGATGAAACGTTGGGAGGCACTGGTACAGTCGGCCTGTGAATGATTTATAAAGCATCTTTATTTCAATAAACTCTCAACTTTTAGAAGTGGTTCACGGGGCTCGCTACCGACCTCTACTGTGTGTTTTGGTGGAAGGAGGTTGTGGGATAACAGGCGAGCCAAATCTGAAACTTGGAACATTTATTGAAATAAAGTACCGTTTGATGCATTGGGTGCAGGCCGAAGTGTAGAGTGGGTCGTCATGATGTGTAAAACAACCTGAGTCATGTTCTACGAGGTGTGTACGTCTGGTAGTCATCAATCATATTCGATTTTTGAATGAGGTTTGGCTGAGGACGCATCGGGGCTCCGGAATGTAACTGAAATGTGATTGCAGCGACACGTCGGGTTTCCCTCGCTGATGTTGCGGTATCGTCCTGTCGCTTTGCCAAACAGGATGTTGAGGCATAACAGCTGTGCCGGGCTCTGTTCTCTGTGTCTAGAATTACTATTTCTTCCTTTTGATTGTTTTAGTCTTCCAGTTTAAATGGATTTTATCTGCAAAGTAGTCTAGACTATGGGGGCCTTGTGTGTTGGTCGGCTCTTGACATCTTGTGCTAAGCCACTCAGGAGTGTCAGCTAAATGTCAAAGATGGAACAGAGCAAATGCTGGATCCAAGCACAGGTGAAACAATCTGTGTAGCTGACTGACTTATTATCTTGTTTATGACAACTTCCTCAGTATATATGATGTTGTAAACAAGACATAATGGAGTGAGAGAGAACGGGAGAGTTCTGTGTTATTGTCATGGCAAACAAGAGTCAAAGGTCTTGTGATTCAGTACAAGCATAATCCTAATGCCATCTGCAGAGGGACATGAGAAGATGAGTGTCATGATCCCTTACTGTGAGCTTATCTA
>OOFE01003345.1:1474-11687 GCA_900323365.1 Monocentris japonica
CCTGCCACTGTCACATCTTCAGAGAAATGTAAAGCAGCTTGATTGTTATTGCAAATACAAGGGGAAATGAAATGTTCCCCTTTTTGAGAATAAAGGAAATACTTGCCTTTGTCAATGTGAGAGAAATGGCACCATTTGCCAAATATGAATTATTATTATTATTATTATTATTAATAATAATAATAATAATAATAATAAAAATCAGTGGGGTAGACATCAGGACCATAGCTGAAAGTGTTGTAAAAAATAAATAGCATCAGGCCTTTATGGCACTCCTGCTATAAAGAAAGATTTTTTTCTCATGTCTTGACCTAAATTATGTTGTTCTGAAAAAGACTTCTAGAGGGCAGTAAAACACCAAATCTAAATTGGTATCTGGCGCAGGGCTGAACTTGACATTTCAGCAAAATATCCACTAAGATTGGATATATAAACTTGGCACAAAATGTAGGTGTGGTGAATGTGGTAGACATTAGGTAGCTGGACATATAAAGAAACATAGAGCCAGATGCAGTGGCATGCACAGACTCTCTAAGGGGCAGGGGCGAAAAATAAAATAGGGCCACCTCCTCCACATGCACCAATGTAGGGCCCCAAGTGGGTTGGAGTGAAATTTGCAAACATCGACCATGAACACGCCAACACCTGCATATTATGAAAAAGAGGTGAGGAAAAAAGTAGTACATATTATAGCAGCTTGGAATGAGCCTGAACAAGAAACAATAGTTCCCCCTTTAGCCAGATCAGAGAACTGATTAGCAAACAAAAGGTGCTCACATAACCACTGCACAGGTAACATTGTTCACTCTTGCTCCAGCTCCTAAGAGCCATGTAACTAGTCCATCTGTAGAATTAGTCCCATTGAGTGTAGCAGTTCTGTCCTAGATTAAACAAGTCCATCACTGTTTTCCCTCCAGTGTCACTGGGTAACAATACTTGTGCCAATGGTAAATGAACAGGTCCAACTTGAAAAGCAAACCGACTACCAAATTATCATCAGCTTGTTTACCCTGCGTGAATGACAACCTGTGCTGAGACAAGGCAGAGAGGATCCATAAATGCCAAGGTTTTCCTGGTTAGGCACTAACCAACCGTGTCAGACAAACAGCTACCCATCTCTGGTGACAGTATGTCATCCTGTTCATGTCAAGGGTTGTTGCAAAGCACCCATTTGATAATACAAGCCATTCAGACATCCAGGTTGGGCTGAATTGGATTTGTTTCCCCCGCCAGAGTAAGAGAGGTGTGCCTCAGATGCTGTTTTAAACTTCTAGGTTTTACCCTTGAAGAGTCGGCAAACAGGAACTTAATAATTTTGTAGTGACTAATGAATTAAGAAATAGAACTGATTTCACTGAATCAAACGATTCACGCTTTTAAATCACGTTAATCTGTGATAAAGAACACATTACGGACATGCTAGCTGAGCTGATTCCGATTGCTTCTCAAGGCTCCATCAGGCTGATATTAATATATAGAGACTAACGTCACCAGGAATGTTGCATTGGAGGCAGAGTGCTCGTGGCCTGTCTGACTGGCATAACCCAACACTGGAAGCGATTGGAATACATCTTCTCAGACATCACCGACCACATCTGATTTCTCCAGAATGCTGACACATATTACTGCAATAAAAACGGTTCTAGATATCCTCCACCCGGTTAGCAACAGCTCCATTCCCAGAAATAACCTTAGATCTCTAGAGTTGCAATCATGCCACTGTAGTCAGATAGGGCCTTCTGTAGCTCACTGATGCATTCATGGTACATAGTTTGTTTCCATGTCCAACAGATGTTATAGATCAGCAGGCATGCAC
The DNA here is from genome assembly GCA_900323365.1 of Monocentris japonica. Taxonomy (NCBI): domain Eukaryota; kingdom Metazoa; phylum Chordata; class Actinopteri; order Trachichthyiformes; family Monocentridae; genus Monocentris; species Monocentris japonica. The sequence continues at coordinate 3,291 of OOFE01003345.1, forward strand.
GTAGATGTAGGAGTGACAATCATTAGGTTGTTGGTGAGGAAATGTTGCCACTTTTGGCTTTTTGCTGTGCAACTTTTGAGACATGAACAACAAATCAAGGGTTTTCATTAATTATATGCTGTGCTTTAGAAATAGGCTCAACAACTTTCATGAAAATGAAAATAAGGAGTGAAATAATGGGAGCCACCCTGATACCTTTCAACTGTCCCTCAGCACATTGATTTTGTTTCAGGTATTTTTCTCCATCCCCTCTGCAGGCGAGGCTAACATTGCCCATCTGTCTGAGGTGATCCTCACTCATCATGCATGTAGAAATTCTGACCTGGTTTCGCTCTAAGGGTCACACCACATTCCCAATTTTGCCAACTTCACCGTCTTAAGAAAGTTCAATGAGAAGTGAAGTTAGTTCATGAGATTGTTGCTGAACTTCAGTGCCTGGGTCCAGGACACAGCGCGGTGTAGTGAGTCCTGCCCGGTAGTAGAAAACACCAAGGCGTATACTTTGGGAGGAGGCCAGCACTGCCAGAGATGTTTGAGGACTATCAGTATACAGCTGGCCTGGCCATCATGTTCTAGCAATAACACTTAATTATACTGGAACTGACTACACAGGCGTTTCCCGTTGGATGATAGATGAGCTTTTGTCTGTTAGATGGGTCAGATTTGGGAGACAGACATACAGAGAGAGACAGACAGACAGAGAGAATCCCATGAAGAAGAAAAGAGAAAAAAATCCAAATTCCAAACACATTCCCTGAATGCAGATCAGCGTGGAAAATCAAGATAGATGTCATTTTTCACTCCCAGACCCAAACGCCGCTTACTTAGTCTCGTCATTTCCTTCCACAAACATCTTTCCAGTCCCTGAGTTTGATCAAGATCCCAGTTCTGGCGCAACAAGTCCTTCATTCCAGCCGCGTCCCCTTTCTCAACCTCTATAGGCGCACAACCGAGCGCCTTCCGATCGACACAACGGTGCGCACAGCAAATTCAGGCATCTGTTAATGCAATTGAAACCTTTATCTGCACTGAAAGCTGTCTTGCCACGTCTACGTGGCAGGTATACTTTGATTATGTAAAGATGTCCCCTTTCGAGTACACGTAAGAAAACGCGCTAAAGTTAAAAAAAAAATAAACTATCTCTAAATTCAAAGATGAATTTTAAAGGTTTCATTCAGTAAGCAAGATAAGATTTGATATACTTACAGTGTCCTCCTTTCCAGTGAGAGTGGTGGGTATGTAGTTTAGCTTACTCCCAGACTGGTTCCTGGATGTCCAATTTAAGTTTGATTCGGGGTGCGTAAAATTCCTCCAACGGAGAACTCCCTGGGACTCTGCCTGCGCAACACTGGTGTCAAAGACACATTGGCTTATTATCAGACTCCAAATCCAATACACTGACATGTAACATTTTCATTTTACGTCCGTAAAGAAAAGCACAGCGGATCCTCCGTTTTTTTTCCTCCAGTATTTTCTTTTTTCTCCAGATGGAGTAGCCTTGATGTGATCCGTTCTGACTCCGTGCCTCTCTGCGCTGGCGCGGCGGCTCCGCCAAGCTCTCTTACTGACCGACCGACTGCCACACACTCCACAGGAGAGGACCTTTGTCTGCAGATGACGTCACACACACGCACACACACACGCACGCACGCACGCACGCACGCACACTGCAAGAAAAGACCATTTTAACAAGCCATTTACCCTAGTGTTGAGACTTTGCATCTTATTTTTTTATTTATTTCTACTTATTTCTGCCTGGATGGCATCATTTCACTTGTTTCCAATGAAAATCAACCTCTTTCAAGAATTGTCAAGTGACATTATCTTGAAACTGTTTTTTTTTTGCTTTTTTCAAGATATTGTCATTTGATTCTGAAAACATGTGAAACTGCATTGGAATCACATGGAATTACCTCAACGCACTGGCAGATTTTTCTCTTTGTTTATGGAAAATAATATTTTTAGAATTAATACTAGACTAAAAGATTTGCTAAGATTGACATTTCTTGTAGTGCACAGAGTCGAGAGTTGTTCGTTGTTCCCTCAGTGCGTAATTGGAAACACATTTTTTTCAGTAACTTGTTAAGACAAGGAGAGAGACAGGAAGAGAGAGATGGGTGGAGGGAAGGAAACAGACTGAAAGAGAGTGAGAGAGAGTAAGATAGACGGACTCAAAGACATATTGTATTCCTAACCAATTAACCTTCCACATAATATATTGGAAATATTTCCTCCTGTCTGCCAGCTCTTGAGTCCAAATGAAATGAAAACCTCGTATGAAGTTCTCTCAGGTTATGGGAATGTATTCGGTAGGGACAGTTATGTCTGTCAGCTTTGCACCATCTGTGAACACTTAGTGAGGTGTTTGTAGTAAACCAACCACCATGGCCGTAGGAAGAGTGTTAAAGCCATGATATATGTGAACAATTTTGAAGCAATGTAGATGTGTAATTCTTCTCATGATATACTTGTCACATTATTACGTATGTCATCTCCATTGATTTGTATCTCATTTGCCAATACCCCCTACACAAGTAACAAATAACAGCCCCAAAATAGACATAAAATACAGCCAGGGACTGTCACAGAAAAGGGGTAGTCTAAGACCCAGATACATTAGCCTTCAATTTCCAAAAAGTCTAAAAAAAAAGCACCTCTCTATGACACACTGAAGCCAGGCAGCGGTCCTCCTCTGGGCCAATTAAGAGTATGATCTCAGCATTTTTGTACCCAATCACCTGCCATCCACATTGATTTTGCCATTCACCAATTCCCATAAAAGTTGCAAACAGACCTGCCCTTCTTCTTTGCCTCTTAGAGTGGAGAGCATATGAATTTCAAATAATGCAGAAAAAGCAAAAAACACAAAATCAAATTTCACGTTATTGGGAAATTTTAAAATAGAAAGTCATCTATAACTACTTGTATTGTCTGGCACACTCAAGGATGGGAAAGGAATGTGAGGAACCGCATTTGCTTTGATTGAGTTGTCAAAACACTTACAGACCAGCTATGCTACATTTGTGCTCCCGTTGTGATAGAAGCTCCTCTGCTTCATGCAAGTGTAACAGACCAGATTTAAACTGTGGTCTCCCACACTGGACAGCAAATGTCTACAAGTTAGCCAAAAGAGAATCCTGCCTGTTTATGGGAGATACTCAGGCTTAATAGCTCAAGATATGTTTTTCCATGTGTGCAAAGCTGTCACAATAGCATGAATGAAGGTAACCCATACAGCTGCAAGAAAAAGTTTGTGAACCCTTTTGAATTACCTGCAGTCCTGCATGAATGGCTCCTAAAATATGATCTGGTCTTCAACTAAGTCATAACAGTAGATAAACACAATGTGATGAAACAGAACACAAAAAATGTACTTTTACATGTTTTTCATTGAGCATATTGTTCAAACATCCTAACAGCCTAAGCTGTAAAAAGTATGTGAACCTCTAGCATAATGACTTCTATGAAAGGGGCTAGATAAAAGATAAAAACCCACAATGTTTGGCTATCAACAGAGTCTGCTCTCCAAAAAAAGAGATGATTGAAGTGGAATCTGTCCCGATCAAAAGACATTTCAGTGGACCCCCTGAGAAGAGTTGTTGAGGCTCGTAAAGCTAGAAAAGCACTTCCAAAAACTTCATCAGTCTGCAGTCAGACAGATTATTTACACATTGAGAAAATCCAGCATCATTGCTACTCTCCCTAGGAGTGAGTATTGAGCAAAGATCACAGCAAGAGCATGTCACATAATGGTGAAGGAGGTGACAGAGAGCCCTAAGGTAAAAACTGACGATCTGCAGGCATCTCTTGAACTTTCTAATATCTATGTCCACAATAACAAAAACACTAAACAAGAGTGGTGTTCATGGGAGGATACCAGGGAGAAAACCACTGCTCTCCACAAAGAACATTCTCAAGTTTCCCAAAGACCACCAGGATGTTCCACCAACAACAATGTTCTGTGGACAGATGAGACAAAAATGTATTTTATGGCAAAGGGCAGAATGTTTGGTGGAGAAAAAAATACTACATACCAACAACAAACATCATCCCAACCGTGAAGCATGGTGGAGGGAGCATCGTGGATTGGAGCTGCTTTGCTGTCTCAGGGCCTGGACAGCTTCAATCACTGAGGGAACAATGAAATCCAAATTGTATCAGGAAATTCTCCAGGAGAATATCAGGGTTGGGTCAGGCAGCAGGACAATGATTCCAAACACAAAAGCAAATCTAGCTACAACAGACAGGCTTAAACAGAGTACTGACCTTAACCCTATTGAAATGTTGTGGCATGACCTGTTGGTACCTGTAGGTTAACACTGTCTGTAGGATTGCATAGGATTCCTCTCTTGCTGTATGTGCTGTGCAGGTCATTTTGGGAACGTGAAGTGTTTTCAGTTTTCCTCACAATGGAGGCAGCATTGTCCTGTAGCTAAACATTATCTTCTAGTGGCCCTATAGTTCTGCGGGTTAAGCATGGTACTAACACTGTCAGGGTTGGACTCTTAGGGGTTTGATTACCGTCCTTGCTAGAAACCTATGTTTTCGTGGCTACTGCTTTGGGGCTATTACAGCTTCTTATGGACAAGTATATATAGTTCAATTAAAATCACAGGAGGCTTAAATGTGCTCATATCACCTCAAAAATCAGAACTTTTATGTACTTTAGATACCATAGCGCCCATCCTAGTAAGCGTTCAGTTCAGTTTAATTGGGAATGCAAAATGGTTCAAGTGAATATAATCCACAGAGAGTGGTTTGTATGTGTTACACCCGCAGGCTTCGGTACCATCTGGTAACATTTAGTGAGGTGTTTGTAGTAAACAAACCACCATAGCTGCAGGAATGGAGGGGAAGAGCATAGAACAGGAAACCTACGTCTCATTTAGTCCTCCCCTTCAAACCACCGGAGGCCAAAACATTCTAATATCACCTCTAATATCACCTCAATCACATCACAATTCCTTCATGTACTTATGGCTTAAATTGGAATCATCAATCCTCTCATATCCTCTGCTTTCACTTGACATCACAATGTCAATCTGCTGCCATTTCAGGACCAACATTTTCCAACCCCAAAGTGTTAACTTAACCAATTAAATTGGGGACATCAAATGGTGCAGGTGAAAGCAACTCATAGAGAGAACTTTGAATGCGTACAAGTACCATCAGCCAAAAGGAGAAGTTTCACCTGACCGTTGGCTAACAAGTCATCCGGCATAGTGTTTGATGCTCAGAGTGAGAAACTGTCATTCAGAAGTTTGAATGTAAGGAACGAAGAAATTGGGTGTAAAACTATATAAACCTTATGTGGCTCCATCTGCCTCCTATACCTTCATAGTTGATTGCATCACAAGTTCATATTAGATTTCTGGTTTCTGGTTTTGATAGAAGGCTGTTCATGTTTAGAAATATTGGTTGGACTGTCTTACAACATAGGAATGAATAAAGGCATCCTTAAAATGATTATATCCCCCTTTTAAAGACACTGTACTACCTTGTGAGAATGTCCTGAATAATACACTACAGTATATCCTGGTTTTATTCAGGATAAGCTCAGAGATATCCCATCGGCATACAGAATATTTTGAACATTATAATGGAAATTGAGCACAAGCAGATTGTCAGGAAATGTTTTAGCCCAGTAGTCCTCAAATCCGGGCCTCGGGGTCCAGAGTACTGCTGGTTTTCTATTCTGCCAGGTAGTTTCCATCCTAGCTGTCTAATCAGGGATTGATTAAGACCTGGGATGTCAGGTGAATGCATTTAACTTCCTGGTAGGAGAGAAAACCAGCAGCACTCTGGACCCCGAGGACCGCATTTGAGGAACTCTGTTTTAGACCTTGAATACCTGCCTGGGCATCCTGCTTACAGTACATCCCAGCTGTGTTATTTAGGTTTCTGGGATATTGTGAAAGGAAAATGTTTACCTGCCAACTTAATAATATAATACTTGATTAGCCCTAAAAATAACAGAATGTTGGTATTTATAGACACATACTCATGTATAAGGCAGTGGAAGAGCAAGCTAAAATGCCGTACTTACCGAATGCAAACTGTGCGATGACATTTTGGCTTTGGTTGTGTAGGTCAGGGAGGCTTGACCTTTTGAATGCAAGTGTATTTTAGTTTGCCTGCACTTCATTTAAGCTCTTGTTGTGCCAGTAGACAAAATGATAGATTTCTGGGGATTCTTTACTTTGATTCTTTTATAGCATTCATTTTTTTTAACATTTCAGATCAAGAGCAACTTACCAGCCACAGAGGATGAGAGGTCAGGATGCAGAGGGTGAGGGCAGCATCAGAAAATGTCTTTGAAAAGTTCGGTCCTTACTGGTGGAGAGAGAGAAGGTTAAATGAAGTAGAGGAAGAGAGAAAAATGTTCATGGAGAGGTATAGACACATGATAGAAGAGAGAAGGAGAGCGAGGTACAGGGGGATAAAAAGATTTGAGAATCAGTGGTGGAGCCAGAAAATAGAAGAGATGGGGTTAGATAGGGTGAAAGAGAGGAAATGGAAGAAAAAGGCAGATGGGAAAAGAGAGAAAGGGCTCCACAAACAGCCATATGGTATCATGCTGAGTGATGTCACAAGCGGAAAAAAGCTATCATCAATATACAATTCGCTTTGAACTAGGCATGAAAATAACACTGACCCTTGACTATTGACTTAAAATGCATCGTTTGAAGAGTGCAAACTCTTTCACCAAATGGTTCTCTGCACTGAGATGCTCTTTAAGACAAAACACCAGAAAATAAATGCCTTTTAAGCCACTATCACCTTCTCCAAAGTCTAATGTACACAAACCCAAACAGTTCATCATGAGGGTGAAGCTGATGATGTCATGTGCAACCCCAACTCGTGATTTATTGGATAAAGTTTCTGCACTACAACTTTGTGTTTACAAATGTTAAAGGCTATAGTTTTTTTAGAGACTTTGTCTCATGGGGGATGAATGAAGTACGTCAAAATACATTTAAAAAATCCTGTTTGCTCGATGACCACCTGTCCCAAATAACCACAGCCTTCTTCTTCTTCTTTCTTCTGTTTTTTTTCTCTTCTCCCCATTTGTCTCTTCTGTTTTCTTCTCCCTTCTCTCCTCCCCTGCCCTGTCATCTCATCTCACTCTCCTCTCTCTATTATTTTGATCTCATGACTCAGGGTTTTTATTGTCATGATGACTACCTGAAGGTCTAAATTGCACAGACAAGATGCACATGGGGACAGGCAGACACCATCACCATTTCTCTCTCTCTCTTTTCCCTCTCTCTTTCTCTATCTATCTCATGTCTTATTGTCAGACCCATGAGGTATGAGATGGAGATGGTAGATTGCACGGTGGCTTCCTTGCCCTAGGTGGAGATACATGGTAATGGCTTCTCTCTGCTGATGACTGTATCAGCGGTGACTCAGTGTTCCTCTTGTAATGGACTCTCATATACCGGTTTACAGCCTCCCCAGCAATTACTGGGTCTTAAAACACACAGTGATTACGTCATTGCCAGGCTGTCATTGTAACAGAAAAAAGAAAAGGTTTACTGCCATGTCTGTGCATGGCACAGTGAACACAGTACAGTTCCATATAATTCAGATGTAATGGTCAGAAAGAAATGGGGCAGAAAGCAGTCAGAGAATGGGTGAGAAAGAAATCTGTTAAAATACAACTACATTAAATAAAGGATATGTATATACTTTTGTTTTTTTGAGCCTGAACCATACCGAAGTCTGAAGTTTTGCAAATAACAGTGTTTTAAAACAGCATTTTTTTCAACTTAATCCTGACACCAATTGTGAGCAAGAACTTAACCCATGATACCCAGACACATCAGGTCTGCCTGCCCCAGGGGGGCTTCACCCCAAGATTGGATACCTCTTGGAGTCAACACCAAACGTCTGCTTCTGCACATTTTTCATGTTCTTGTTGCAATAAATTCTTTTAATCGTAATCCTAGTTTCTCACGTGGTGGAGGAATGTTGTCTTCACTTTGTGTCCACAGACAAATTCACAAAATGTTATGTAATTGTGTTGTCTATTATGTCGAATGGCGATAAAGTATTTGTTGCAGTTGATTTTCAGATTCATATAGATGACAGACACACACACACACACACACACACACACACGGTATGAACATCAGTCATGGGTTTGTGTGATGTATCCTGTCATTGCAGAGCTGTTCATATAATGGCCTTATTGTTTAGACTGCTGAAGGATCTTTGAGGGGCAAGATCAGCACTTAAGCACTGTGAACACAAACAAACGCACACACATGCACGCACACGCACACACACACACACACACACACACACACACACACACACACACATAAACAACTAATAAGGAAAGCAAGCATGCCCGAAAACACACATACACACACACACACACACACACACAAT
>OOFE01003346.1:4980-14991 GCA_900323365.1 Monocentris japonica
TTTTATTCTTTAAGTACATTTCTGTGGTCGTGAATATGAGCTTATAACTGACTCCATTTGGTCCATGTTTGTACATGTGATCACCTTTTCAACCCTGTTCATGTTCCTGCTGAAGGGCTAGCTCTGATTTCTTCATCTTCATGGTCAAACACAGGCATCATTTTTCCAGGCATCATGAAAGTGAATACTTTCCTGATCTCCTGATCTAGTCATTGAATATTTCATGTGTTCACATTGTGTGTGATTATTGCTCAGTGACACAAGATGCTGACCTGGCACTATGTATGTCTGAAAAGAATGTAGATTAGGTTTTCTCTCTTCAGATTCCTTTTTTTTAAATTTATACTATTAAAGGAGACTAAATTCTTCTCTCTCAAATACACACACACACACACCAACTCTGCCAATCCATAACAATGTGTAGCATCATGCAGCATCATTCCAAACAGCTAACGTGTAACTGACATTAGGTGTTAGAGAGAACAAGTCTCTCGTCACTGTGTAAACCTTCAGATGTTTTGAATGGTTTCTAAGGTATCTGAAAATATTGGTGTTCTATTTAGGTTTATAGGTGCTCTTTACTGGATTTGTTGCTGTGTGTATGTTGTTCATTAAGACATCAAAATGCTTTACAGTTCATTGCTCTTTTCACTGCCTGTTGGAGGTGGAGCTGTAATTCCAGTTAGTGAGGGATCAGATGGAGGTCACTGCTGGCAGGTGGGGGTTGCAAACGCAGAAGTCTACTACGTCTCTCCAGACTACATTACAGCTTTTATCCTCGCTAATGGGATCTCTTGGTGGGGAATCCCAAGGGTGATGGGGATTAAGATACCTGGCCTCACTCCCACGCGCCATTTACCATGTGGGGTACAGCAAATATGTTGTACATGCCAAGACTGGTGGGCCAGACTTGTCGGAGGAATCTTGTTCATCACCGAATACAATGTAAAGGAAGCAAAACCATTAAAAACAAGCAGACGCACATTGATTTCTGTGTATTGTTACCCAGGTTGTCAGTGATCTGTCTTGTCACCCTCTCAATGCACAGTTGCAACATGGAGAGGTCATTGCCTATCCACGCCTTGACCCAGTTGAATATGACACCCTTGCAACTCAATGAGAGAGTATCGGATGATGGAGTGCTGGGAGCTTGGGCCAAAGAGACAACATTGAATGTTACTTCTAGCCTGCTTGACTGAGATCCTGAGTGGCATTGTTGGATATGCTTTGGAGTTTCCCGGTGTTACAGCCAAAGTAAAAACAAAAGAGAGAGAAAAACTTAACTTGGAGGATGAATAAAGAGTTGAGTGAAAGAGTAGAGGGTGGAATTAGTCCCACTTCTCTTTGTGTAGGCCTTACAAAGAGAGGAGTCAAAAAGAGCTGTGAAGGAGGCTCAGTGTGAAAATGCTACACTCAGTCTTTTTATTGGGATATATCAGAAAAGACCATGTAGGGTCTCAGAATTGTTTTTCTAAGCTAGTCTCTGTGTTGATCTCCTGTATTTTATAGATTCATTGTGCTGTACTTTGCTATGCTAAACTGAGTGAATGTGTGTCAAGACTTAACGCTCCATGGCTCAGTATGAGCCCCACCTGTCTGTCACATGGTGACTAGGCAACTCATGAAAAGAAACAAGAAACAAGACGCCACGTGAAATCAGCTCAGCCTTTGCCTCACCACCACTACCACACTCATATTCCTTCATGTTAGTTGTCTCATGTCTTGTTTACTTCGAAGTTATTCATCATGCTGTTTGATCCTCTGCTGTCACAAGGTTGTTCTTCATGTTTACTTCCATCCCCTCTGTGATATTTACGGCTCTAACAGTCAGATTTGATAAATCATACTTTGTCAAGTTTTTTATTGAAATAAATGCCTATTTTTCATTTTTTTCTTATTCCGCGTTGAACCAGCCGTGTTCAAATATTTTGTCCATCTCAGTCTGTCTGAAGGCTCTACCCTGCTGGGCTGTAGAGCGTCTCAGACTCACACCACCCTGTAGCAGCAACAGCAGTAGCCCTGGTGCTGAGAGCAGCAACAAGGAAAGGTCAGGTGGAGTCCATTGTTATCGAGCTGTCAAGTCTCTGAATTTATTGACAGCAGGTTCACACTGTTTGTGGTGCCTTACCTCACTGTTTCCACATTTTGTTAGATACAGGAAGAGCCAGATATGTTTTAAGTGGGAAAACAACTCGCTCTCTGTAGTGAGTGTTCTCCACTCCACTGTCTCCACTCCACTGTTGTTTCCATAACTGGCACAAACATAACTAGGTGCAGCAGAAGCCTAGAAGTTAGAGCAGCGGACTTGTGACTGAAAGGTCACCAGTTTGAATCCCCAGAATGGCTTAGAAAATGTGGATGGGGAAAGTGAACGAGTAACGTTCTCCCTTCCCTAAAAAAGGTCAAGGTGCCCTTAAGCAAGGCACTTAACTCCCCAACTGTTCCAGTGGAGCTGCTTTGTAGAAGACTGTGGTTGTACTGGGCAGCTCCCAGGTGTAAATGTGAAGTATGGCGTTGCTGGGACAGTGCACACATGTACTGTCAACTTTCCCTGTATAAATAATGGTTAAAAAATCCACACAAAAAATCCACACAAGGTTCCTGTTTGCAGAAACAGTAACATCATAGCTCAGGTTAAAACCATTGTGGTTTCATGTGTCCTCTGGGTGCTTGTTGTGGGTGATGAGAGGGCATATGGGACTGGGTGGGTAAGTGAAGTTCCTTTTGTTCTGCGGTGGAGTTGGTGAACCACTTCTCTCTCTAAGCTGACAGTCATTCAACACCCTGCCAGGTCACAGGCACATAATTCAACAACAACATCTGGCAAGATGACACTAGTGTAAAAAAAAAAAAGAGCATGACAGCAACACATGTGGCTAACAATGTTAGATGAGAAAGAGCTGTGCGTGCAGGTGAAAGGATTTTCAGGGTGAAGTGGAGAGATAAATTACTCAAAATGTATTGGTGTACGTTGCAAGGTGTAAATGTTGTATGAAGACAGCTGTTTGAGATTTGGCTACTCTCAAGAGGTTAAACAGAAGAGCAAAGAACTTTTATAACAGAGCTGCTAGATAGATAGATAGATAGATAGATAGCTAGATAGCTAGATAGATCCAACATCCAAGTATATTCCCATCCAAGTGTCAGTAGGAGCAGGTCTCAGTTGAATAATACTATTGCTAATCTCGATCTTGGATGGGAGTTGAACCCGAGGACACACAGCTGCAGCCCAGCCTGTCTGTGCTGAGCTCAGGCCTGGGTCTCCTCAGTCGGCTTGTCTCTCTCATGATAAGAGCGTATTGTCACCAGTCGCACTGCCTGCATTCCGTACCCAGACCTGCCAGCTGGCTGTGCTGCTTCACGTGCACTCAGAAAAACAGGAAGAACTGGTGTGAGATGTTAAAATACGTGGGATCAGTCTGTATTAAAGCTGTGCTAGAGACAGAGTGATTACACATGTTACCACTGCTGGGTTAAACTGAAGTGGCAAAGGGTTGTATTTTGCATTAGGATTAGACAATCATCATTTCCTAAGTAGTAAAGCACTGATGAATGAGTGGAGAGGAGAGAGAGAGTGAAAAGCAGAGGGGAATGTGGCTAGAGGTGGAGATATGGTTACAAGGAATGCTTCTTCCCTTTTCCCTTCATTTTCCTCTTCCTCTTTATTTCTTGATTAAAAAATAGCAAGACAGAAAGGGCAGTTGAAGAATTAACAATTTCAATAATTGTAATAATGTGCTTTACGGCACCACACATTGATACATGCACACAAAGACAATCATGGTCCTTCCTATATGTGTTTATAGCATTGTGCCAATTGAGATATGTATGGAGTGTGTTTGCTGACGCTGTTGGTGCAGATTCTATCCTCTATTCTATTCTTACTGTCTTTGTTTTTCTAAACTTCCTCTAAAGATTCCTGGTGTCAGACACAAGGTTGATTTTTTCTCCAAGTTTTCTTTGGCAATACATGGGGTGTTTTTGATTCTACAGCTTATTATAAACAGACAGGCATTAGCAACGTTTTTGTGTCTCACTGGTGCTCATAGCCTCAGGGTTTTTGTTCGTTTGGCTGTGGATAAGCTTTAGATAAGTTTGCAATTAAACAGTTGTCGTTGGAATGTTTTGGCGTAGGAGTGATCCATGCTGATGTCTTTGGAGTTGTAAATCTCTGTGCCATCTCCTGTCTGTTGAATTTGTAGGCCACAATCAACCATGGATTAAATGCTGATTAAAAACAATAGATCCAGCTGAACATAGAGCAGGGATGTGCCCTTTTGGAATCCAATTAGGAGTGGCATTGCCTCATCTATCTGTCAGCAACTCAAAAGACAACCACCCGGGGGAACAAAACCCTGAGCCCAAGCTTGTGGCTGTTCTGCATAGAGAGTATTATTCTCAGTAAAATGAGCTCCATGGCTTTCAACAGTGCATTGCATGTGGCTTAGAGTGGAGGGGCTGTTTCTGATACTGGGAGTGGAGACGTGCTTTGTTTCTGTGTGATACGTGATGTCTAAAGGATTAAACTGGGTTCTGTGGGTGTGGAGCTGCTTTGAGCCCTTGGAGTGCACTGAAGCACAATCTGGAGCTTCTCTGTTCTAACGTTCACAGGGACAGGAACAGACTGCCTTGTCATTCCCAAGTGAAGAGGAAAAGGCCCCAGTAAAAAGTGCAGGCCCAAACCTCAGTGAATTCCTGATGAAGGAAAGAATGCAGCAAGAGAAGCCATGTTCCCCTCCTTTCTTGATGTTTTTTATAACCATGAAAACCTCCCAGTGCACCCTATTGGCTTGCTCAGCTCCTCATTCACTTGCACAGTTTTGGCAGAGACAGACTCATAAAATCCCTATAGTAGATATCTGGCAGGAAGAGACTAGCAGTGGAAAAGGTTCAATTTCAATAAGAGAATGCAGTAATAGTTCAATACATGCACTCATGCACTGTTAATTTATCCATTGTTAGGATGTTTAATTTGTTTGTGTGGATCTTGGGAGAGAAGTACAATGATGGGGTGTATCAAAGAGGCTCAACAGGCTTGGATTGGCTGGGAAACCAGGCCAGTGGTTTAGAATATTGCAGAGGAAATGTCTAGTTAACAAGCTTGAGAGACATTATGTAAACTACTGTTGTTTTTTTATAAGTGAACAATGCGATTTAATGGTGGATGGGACTGTGGGGATTAGCAGCTGCAGATAGCACAGAGTGAAGAGATCTGACAGCCTGCAGCCTTATAGCTCTGTTTGTCAGAGCTGGATCTGGCCTGCCTCCACCATGTTCATATTGGGAATGGATACCACCAGTCCCATCATTTTATTAAGTCTGTTGGTTGATTAAAGAAATAAAATGATCAAATAGAATGATACAAATAAATAAAGAATGAATTGACAGAATAGGATAATAAGAAGAACTTCACTAGCCAAAGGTAATTTTCCAGCCTGGTCAGACAATCAAGTTTTTCCTCAAAAGTATCAATGTTTTGTTAAACTAATTGGGGGCTTTGACGTACACACACACACACACACACACACAAACATTCACATATTTTCAAACTGCCTGAATTCCAATGCTTGGTCACTAGACCACACTGTGCCTGCTATCAAGGCTACATGGTTACCTGGCAACCCCATTGTTCCCGTGGGAGTGTCTTTTGTGTCTTTGTCTTTTTGTGGTGGGAGCAAAGAACTGTGGTGATAGCATTCCAGAACATTCCAGAACACTCCAGTCAGGATTCAGGTGACCCCTTGGCCCAGCTCATAGTTGTGTAGTGTATTTTGTAAATTCAACAAAAAAAAACTTTTTCCCTCTGTAAATTACCTGTTAAATGATCCTTCAGAATAAAACAGGAAAATGCACTCTGATATTCTCCCCTGAGACATGAGATGTGCTCTAACGGAGTTCATTCAAATTCATATTTTTTAATTAAATATTAGCTAATTTGAACATGTTAATAACAAAATAAATAAAAGCCCCTAGAGAAAAAGTGCTTATATTTGCACCCATATGCAACAAATACAATTTAATTTTGATAGGAATAAAATCATGCCAGACTCCTGTGTGTGTGTGTCTGTGTGTGTGTGAGTTTTTATGTCAAGGACCCCGAAATACACCCACACTGGGCCATAGACTATTTTAATTTCGTTCCAGGGGCCCCATATGGGTCAATTTCTGTTGTTGATTTGGTGTTGAATTGTAGAACTGTCTACACTGTACTCTGGGGAGATAATAGTGATAAAATATATGATCAGAATAGTTATACATTCTCTTAATAGGGATCATTTATGGTGACTGAGGATGGGTGAACTGTGTTTGGAGTTCTCTCAGGGGAAGAAAAACTATTCAGTCAAGGTAACCTGGGAGCTCTGAGTCACAGGGAGAATCATGCTCACATACTTATCAAGGGCCAAATGGGGATATGCGAGGGAGGAGGCAAAGCAACTTTTCAGTAACACTCTCCTCAATAAAAATCACCTGTCTGCAAGAAACTCTCTATGCGTGAAGAGAAGACCCAGATAGAAGAGCCTCACCAGGAATGTTCACCCTGAGGCCTGCTGTAAATATTTGGGTCTGTTTACTAAGTCCTTTACAGCAGATTTGTTCCTTCAGTCAATGATTTAAATGTTTCTCGTCTCTGCCTCTTCCGCAAAAACAGCTTTAAGAAGTTGGATCCCTCTCATGTGGTTGGATGGTTTTCAGTCACCCACGCTGTGTTTCTATCATAGCTCGTTTGATGATTCCTCAATATTCAAACCATATTGGTATGATGGAAGATAAAGGGCTTGCAGTGAGTAGGCCTGTCTTCCTACTTGCGGCCCATGAGGCTCACATGTTCTCCAGAACATATGACACTGCATCGTCATCTCACTATCTGATTCCTCCCAATCCTCTCAGTACAGTAGCCAGGGTGTATCAGAGCTGGAGAGAAACTTCTGTAGTACTCAGCCATTTAAACTGGGGAAGGATCTCTCTGTCCCCTCTGTAGGTTTCTACCGTCTGCCAGCAGTTCAAATTGGCCAAATAGCCAACCCACACTGCCTTGGCATGAGTCTTTTAAACACGTGTTTATTTCGTGTGCGGAAAGCTGTCTTTTATGATGAAGTCAGAACATTAAAATGAATTGCTGTTATTGATTTCCCAATTAGACGTTATTGGTTTCAGGTCATAATGTGTCAATAAGCATTACAATAACAATAACTACATAAACAAAGACATTCAGAGACTGTTCTTATGCATTTTTTTGTTGTATTTTTCTTTCAGTTACACTCCAAGAACCAGCGTTTGTCCATCAATAAATTACTGAAGCATTGCTATTGATGTGTTGCATTTATGAATTAAATGTTAAAAATGTTAAGGTTTTCAAGTTAATGGAGTTAAGCCTTCCTAACCAAACATATAGAGAAATAAAAGAAGAATTTGATGACAATCTGTGAAATGACTAAACATGGAAAACTGCATTCAATTTCCCCATTGAGACTGTTATTCCTGTGACTGTCTACACCACTTACTCTGTGATGTAGATCTGACTGTCTACACCACTTAAGCCGACAGATCACCTTCTTCTTTCCATACATCCAGGCCAAGTGGGATCTTGGTGGTTGTGGGAGGCTAGAGATTGGAGTGACAGGATACTGTTTCGGACACGCTCCAATCCCAACATAATCCTTCCCACACCCTTTACTCTGCCTGAGCTGGTTCAGGTTATGAGACACACTCTCCACCTCTCCCTTGACAGGTTTCATCAGAGTCAGTTAGTTTGCATTCCTTATTTCTGTTTTTGCTAACTGTGTTTTCCCATTTTTCCCTTCCTCCTACAGTTCATGCAGCCAAACTGAAATTACTTCATGCCGAGAGGAAGTAGGGCTGAATACGTACCCCAGGCCCTGCAGGAGAACCGGGGTGAAATGGCAGGAGGGGTATCTACTCTGTCGTAGGATGAGGACAGAAAGTTTCGCAAAGACATTTATTAAGGGGGGAACTATAACATCTCACAAGTTAATTCCTTGCAGAGATGACGTAGCACACTTTGATACAAATGACATCAGTCAAGTAACAACATGTGGATTGAAAAGTTGAAAACAGTCTGTTTTTGACCTCAAGAATTATAACGATGAGAAGACTGATTCTGGCTCTGGTGAGAGAGAGAGAGAGCAGACAGACAGATGGGATGGGAGGGCTTTGATAAGAGGGAAGTAGTAATAAATATATCTGGATGGAAAAAAGGGACGTACAATACTGAAACACGAGCTGAAAGGGGACATTCTTTGTCTTCACAACTAAAGAACTGCACTCTAAAGGCTCCAGATCCTCAGAGGGGTGCTGCGGTTCCTGAGTGGCAGAGGGCCTGGCAGTAAGGGGGTCAAGAGCGATGCTATTGTTATGAAAGGTTCATTCTACTGTTATGAGGCCCAGATCACTGGTTTCAATCTGAAGCCAATTATCGGATTAAAGAGTACAGAGGAAACCCTGTGATCCTGTTAATAATCCCTGTTTGTTTAGAGAACTGTCATGGGGCCCTACTGAATGTCAGCTGAATGGTTACACAAGCTTTGATCCCCTGGCCCACCACAGTGGCATTAAAATGGGCAGAGGGAATGTCACCCATGTGTTTGTTTGTGTATACATTAAGGACTGCACCAACTTTCTGCCCGTCGGTCAATTTTTCATTTATGTGACGAGACATTTGACAGAAAAACAACACCAACTCTGGATTACTAAAAGGTTTTATGTTAGATAATGCTAGTTGCTTAAGGGCACTTCATTTACTGGATGCTAGTGTGTTAGCATGAGCACAGGACAGAGAAATCTACCAGAGACACAAGAGATGATTTTGGCTGTACTCCTATCGTAACATTTTAAAGGTAAGTTGACCAATGAGCCAATTTCCCCAAAAGTCTGTGTAGTCGTTTTTTTCAACATCATATAGCTTGCCCATGAGGAAGCTTATACAGGGAACACTGTTTGTACAATATGGCCTTATTACAGGCTTTGACTTGTGCTCAGTACCACAGCAGCTATTTCCATGGAAATTTAAGGTATGCCTACTCACACATACCCAGCGTGAACTCACTCATCTGGAATCTTCCAGGCTGATTTCCTCCAGGCTGAACAGGCTCAGCCCAGACCGCTACCAGAAATGAGATATATTAGCAAACGTAGAATAATGAAGAAAGTCAAACACACATAACATCGTAGTAGCCCAATGGCCGCATTTTCATTTTCATTTTCAATTTATTTTCCGCTTTCTTCCTGCATGGGGTTGACAGACTAATAACATACTTACCTGAAAAATGGTCATATATAAGCGACAAAGACAGCCATTTCCCCTGAGGGAAAGGGGGGGGGGTGTTGCTGTGGCTCTGTTTTGTGTGCTTAAATGAATCATCTAGGAAAGTGTGAGAGTTTTAGCGTGGTTCACAAAGTGTGCATGTCCATATCTCTTTGCGGGGGCGGCGGGGTGGGGGGCAGAAGGCCACTGACCTTCAGGACCTGAGTCAAAGAGACAGAGAGGGAGCTGACGAGGGAGGGAGGGAGTTAGCAATTCAAAGGAAAAGTCCACTCTCAGATGCTGTTACACTGTTATATAGCACACATCTGTGATGTTCAATGCATTCCAGGAGTTACCTTGTGATGTGAAGTGTTGTAATTTACCTTTTTGGTGTGCCCACTTTCCCTCAACTTGTCATTGCTGCTACTTCAGTTAGTAATTTCCTAGTAATTACCCAGAATGAGTTTCGACAACCCCAGAGGATTGGACTTGTTGCATTCAGTGTAGGTGGAGAGAGTGATCGCGATAGCAATAGCGGAGCGAGAGTTTTACTGGTTGAGAAAAAGTGAGTCGCAGACCTTACTTAAACCACAACATTTCTCATGGCTGCACTGCATTCTGGTCTATTTAACAGAGTTGAAGTGTTTTAGGGTGTATTTTTCCTTTACAGCATCAAACACACTCCAGGCTCCTCCTCTGACAACCATCCCTCCCTTCTGTCTGTGTGAACCATGAATCCCAGGTTAGAC
>OOFE01003364.1:2228-14667 GCA_900323365.1 Monocentris japonica
TTAAAAAAAAAAAAAAAAAAAAAAAAAAAAGAGACCTGCCAAGAACATGTTTTACTGGACAAAATACATGGACATAATAATAATTTATTGCTGATTTGATTTGATCAGAGTGGATGGTGGCAGCCAGCAGGGACAAAGTATGAGAACAGGCAAAAACTAAAGACTGTATATACCAGAGGCATTCACATGTTATAGTCTCAAATTTTGTCTCTAATTTCAGACCCTGTGGACAGTGTATAACAAAAAGGAACTGTATTGAATTAATTGCAGAAAAAAATCAAATGTTCAAAAATGGCCTTAAGGGAAGAGACATTACTTAAAGCACATTTTTAGCATGCACAAACAACCTCTCACCTGTCCAGGTCTCCTCGTTCATAGAGCAGCCAAAGTAGTTTCTGTTTTGCCAAACACAAACACAAACACACACACACACAAAAGAAATTACAGACATGAGAGGGAGAAGAAAAGAAATCCGAGTGTAGCAATGTTATAGGTCAGTGTCTTAGATGATGCAACAGCTGTACTACACAGTTTTCATTTTAATATAATATTCTTCCCAAGCATTTTTTCTTGTCCCTGTGAAAAAATTGGGTCTTGCAGCAGCAAAACAGTATCAGGATACAGCAAAGAATAACAGATTATAAATAAGAATAGAATGGGCAGTACTGAATAGAACAATTCCGAGATGGCAAGAACATATTAAGTGGAAATACATGCTATGAGTTAGTTTTCACCTGTTGCAGCTGTAGTAGCTCAGAGCTGTCAGTGTGCAGGTCCAGTGAGGGGTTGATGGCACAAACCATGAAGGCCACCTCCATGTTTCGGTTACATTTCATATAGGAGCCCTTTAGGTACAGCCAGCTCTAAGGGGAAACACCAGGCAGGGCCATTAGGGTTTGAAGCTGCAATATGCACCCTTTTCATTAAAATAACAAATAAATAGGATAAAGTACACAGGCTCAGTCTGTCTGTGTCTGTAACCCTTGTTAGCTGAATTTGACTTCTCAATGATGTTCTGGCACGTATCCCATTCGCTGTGGGCATGTTGTATGGGTGTGGCCAGCGGTGAGCTGGGTTGTGGCTATCGAGGTGAGGCTAGTGGCCACGGACCAGGGAAGTGATGGCAACAACAATGGCGGAAAGCAGCGAGAAATTAAAGTACAGCGAAACTAAACGTGCAGCAACATCAGCGTTGCTTTTTTTGTTTTTTTTTATTGCAGATTGGCTGTGTTTGCAGTCTGCTTCTTCAACTCCTGGGGCGGCTTTACGGATGCCGGTTACCTCAGGCTTTTATCAGCGCAAATAAAAGAGAAGTTATATCCTCTAGTGCATTTTCTCTTTCATTATTATTATTATTATTTATCATTATGTTTTATTTGGCAGTGGAATACTATGTTCACTGCATAATTTTATTAAATGGATATATAAATGCTACTGATGCACTTGCTCCTGTAATTGTTACATAACAGGCCAATGTTAGGCAGCATGAATAAATTAAGTAGTACTTGGATTGGTACTCGTATGGAACAATCTCTATAATAAACTACCCTGTACTTGTATTGATTCTGACTAGAGGTCGACCGATTATCGGGTCCGATATTCAGCATTTGTACAATTATCGGTATTATTATTTTTTTTTTTAGCCGATTGCCGATAAAATAAATGATGCAGCCGCCTCTCTCTGTCTGTAATCACCCCTCTGTGGTCTCGAACAATGTCCCGCCCACAGCACTATCTGATTGGTTAAACGTCACGGGCAATGTTCCGCCCACAGCACTATCTGATTGGTTACACGTCACAAGTAATAGCCTATCAACACTGAAAGCTACTGTGCCACAGACGGGCACAGAGCAGAGGAACTCAGACTTTGCAGGCCGAAGCAGCTCCGTCGAGCGAGCGGGCGGAGCTGTATTTCGACGGTAAGGCAGCAGATATTGCCGAAGTTGCAATAAACATCACAATCCTCTACGCTTTAGTTGCAAAAACACCACAATCTTATGATCTATTTCTATGATGACAAGCATGGCCAGTTTCCCAGTTACGCCACTGAAAACGCCCGAATAATGCACTTTGTTGCAGTGATATACAGTTAACTATAACGAGATAATAGAGTTTATTTATGTGACGATAGCTTTATCTTTGAGTAACGTTGATGCCAGTGCAACTGGAACTTATTTTAGCTACCATATTGCGAACGTAACATTACTCGCCCGTATGAGTTGGTGTTTTTACATGTTATAGGTAGCCGATGGTCGTAAACTACTGTCGAGTCTCGTAGAGCTAACTTGAATGCGATAGCGAACGTCAACAAGTTAATTTTTTGATCCATAATTTAGCCAGCTGACTAGCAAAAAAATGATAGGCTAGAACGTTATTTCTTGCATGTCACCGTTAACAGGGCCGGTCATACTCAACCCACAACTACTAGTAACGTCACTGAAGTGTGTCCTGTGGCTGCCTCTGACTCTCTTTCTTGTAGAGAGGTGCAGGGTATTGTTGTTAGAGACTTTATGGAACTGCATCTAAGGCCAGTGTTAATCCATACATGGACTGCATAGATGGTTGAACAGTCACTTCTATTGCTATTGTACATATTCAGCTACAGTAATCATTAGTAATGAAGTAGTCTAGTTTTGAATGACAGGTTCCCTGCTATCACATGTTAAACATTTAAATAATTGAAACCAACCAAAGCTGTTCTGCTATAATAAATGAAGCATAATCATAATTGAGACTCAAATTTCAGTACAAATTTACTAATTTTATTTATTTTTACTTTATAAAACTTTGGGGAGCTATTTTGTTTGTTTATTTATTAAACATTTCAGTAACCTAAGAAATGCTGCTGGGAGTTCCCTGCACTTTTTGTTTTAAGATAATGTTGAAAAGTTCTCTTTTAATTAAACACATGCTTAAAAGGCATTTCAGTCAAGTTTTATGTTGGAGTTTGTGTTATTCTAAAATTTTAACACCAAGATTTTCCATTTTTACTGCAAATGTATATCGGTTCCAAATATCGCCATCGGCCGTGAAAAAAAACATATCAGTTGACCCCTAGTTATGACAAACTGGTATTGGGGCATATTGCCATTTTGTGTTTTGAAGGTTGTGCAGTGTTGTGTTGTGTTGAGAAAGCATTTGATAGGGGTTTTCGGACTTTGGGGAGATGACGGCGAGCCTCACCCGCTCATTGACCCCTGTTGTGACAGTCTGTCCTCGTCTGTCCTCGTTGCCCTTCCCGTGCCAGGTGACCTCGGCTGTCTCGTCGCCGTTCTTGCCAAAGATCACCCAGGCGTGGTCCTCGGACAGCGCCAGGTGGACGTCCTTCAGCCCCAGGACCTGGCAGGCGGCCACCACTGCAAACGCGACCCCGGAGCTGTCCAGCTTTGTGCCTGGTTTACAAAATAAGTGGTTAAATGAATTTGACAACAATGACAATTAAATAATAAAACTACACTGGCAATATCTACCTCACTGGATAAAAATGACTTCATGGCTTCTATTGTAATCACTAAGTATTACAATAATCTAAATAAACTGATGTATTGATTTGCCGACACCTTGGTTCAATTTTGGCTATCAGCCAGTCACAATGTTGCCCTGCTGATATAATGGAAGTTCATGCTTTTTTAAAAATTTTATTATAAAACTCCACAGTTTCAGGAGTATCAGTCTGTAAAACTTGCAATGAAACCTGCCCTGCTCGCCTTAAGGAGCTGCTAACCCACATAAAAGAACTTCATTAGTATGGCTTTCAACGGAGGACATTCCCATTTAAATGACGTTTAAGAGACTTTTCTACACTGAATAGAATAAAATTGTATTCACTGAAAGACTGAATTCTAGTATTTTTTGCCATAAAAAAAATTGTCAAATTTAAAAGATAGTGAATATCAGCACAAAATACAATCCAAAAATACCAGCACCGGCCTTCTGGTCTAACACTGGAATCTCAATGATCAATAACTACCGTACCAAAAAACATCATGTCAAAAGCAAAGTCATTACATACTGGTATTTGTAATGCCGTACCAGTGATGAGGCTGAAGAGGGACTGGATGTGGGCCCGGTCCTTGAAGTACGAGCGGCTCAGGCTGTTCCAGATGACATCCGACACTTTCTTCACCAGTTCCCTGCTGGACCCTCCAGCAGTCCGCCGGTACTGGGACAGGTCCACCGCCCCACGGATCTGCGCCGTGAAGCGCTCGTGCAGTGCGGAAATCATCCCCAGCTCCACTGTGGGAAAGCAGGAGTTGGGGCAGTCTGGCTCAAGCGGTTCAAACCGGACCCCGGGAACGTTTATGGGGATAACCCGGTTCACGGCTAGGAAGTGCTCGACGAATCCCAGGACTAGGGAGAGAAGGGCCAGGTCCGGCTCGGGTTTCCGGAGCTCAGCGTCAAAGAGCTGAACCACCCCTTCGATCCCCCGCAGGGGAAAGTGCTTCTTCTGGGCCGAATGCAGCCCCATGTCATCCAGTCACTCAGAAGGCTGATCTATGGGTGTTCTCCTCACCTGTAGTGCTGAATGTTACAGACAGTTGAAGATCAAAATCACACAATTAACCCCCATATGTTCACCTCTCTCTGGTATGGAAAGAATGTCAGGGCAAGCACAATTCAAAGCAAATGTTACACACCTGGTAAAACATGGCACAAGTCTTAAGACCTTTCTTGAATTTTTAGATAGACAGTATCTAATTGAATTAACATCTGCCTGGTAGGTCACATGTATGCCGAATGTACCAGTAGACCCTAATGACTCGTAAAAGCTCTTAAGTCACGTTCCTCGAGCTGGGTACCTGCCGATAAGCACAGCAACAGTAAACTGTCAGATTTTTTGAATGGAGTTTGGCGTGCCCTTTTCTCGTATCAAGAGAGCTAACACACATTCAGTTTACTAATCGCTCAAATCGATTCGACCCGATCATGCGGACTACCTAAGATTAAAAAAATATCCCACCCTGACGTTCTGAGACCTTGACCCACGGCTTGGCTGCTCGTCTTGTTGTGTAATACGTGTTACAGCAACACCATTGACACGAACTGTCTGGCGCTTAGTGGGCGGGGCACTTCCCCTGCTAAATACATTAACCACGGGCGAAGCTACAGACATTAGCTGTATATGGTTTGGCTCAGCGATAGGCAAACTTAAATATAAACAATACCTGACCATGGGAAAATAAGTTTCCTATCTGGGAATACAGGCTGGAGCATTTCGGCCAGGTCAGGGACATTCTGTAGGTGAATTTGTTAGCTAGCCGGGTAGACTGATCGGCTAACTAACTTAGCTAACGTTACTGGCTAATGGGCTTGCTAACGTTAGCTTGCTGAATGAGAATGGGCGCCGAGTTTATTAAATAATACTGAGTCGTGAGATTTAATAATGAAAGTAGCTAGAAAATTAAGCAGGCGCAGTCACAAACAACCCAGCTGGCTGGGTGACGACCGTTGTCAGGGGTAGCTAACACGCTGCTAGTTAGTTAGCTTGATGGGTAGCTACCGTTACCGGGTTCTGGATAACGTTAACCCGGTTAGCTCGCCAAAATTTGCAGCGTCACAATATCAGACAACACTGGTTCATTGTAAGCCCTCAACATCACAAAATCAGAACAGCGTGTTACATACCGGTTCGCTCACAGCCGCAGCCACATGTTTTTGTTTGTGTCCCCCTTCTTTTGCCGCGCAGTTCAGACTGCTCGAAAACCAGTTGGAGTGCGTTGTAAGTGTATATATTTGCGTACTAGACTAGATTCATAACAATGCAGCGGTCGTGGTTGAACGCCAATAGGCCAATCTTCATTCATTGTAGATCTACAACGTTGCGCTTGCGTTTTCCTCATATGTATGTTGGGAAATGTAGTTCGTCAGATATTATTAGCCAACACCCCCAGCAGGGGGCAGCATGGTACCGTTACATTGATAGATTGTTACAAAATCGAACAAAGGTAAACATTACATAATGGAAAACACCACAGTAAAATGATGATAAATGATATTGAGCTGTTAAATTATTTGTCTTGAAAACATGAACTATAAAATAGTGCACAATCATCAATAAAGGCATATATTTCCAAATTGAACATGAATTAAGTTTGTTTTTTAGACGAAATTATGCCATGACTTCTTTCACCGTTGATCGAACATGACGTTCTTCCAACATTACGCTCCACTAAAACGTCGACTACGGCCATAAACTACGCCTACTGCCTAATGAGAAAATTTCTATTTATTATTGTTTTGGCAGATGGCACTAAAGCTGAAAATAAAATGGCTGTCACTTTCCCCTCCAAATTAAATCAATACAAGCTGCCAACGATATCATAGTTGATCGCAGACATACAAACCCCTACTTTTTTTCAGAGTAGGTCAGGTTATAGATGTCCGTATCTGTGTTCAAGAATATCCCTTTAAGTAAGTGAGCGTATGCGTTTTAGTGCCTTCAATGCTGTTGGAAATATCGGTGTTATGATTTGAGCGTACATCAAAAACCCAATTAAAATAGCAATTGGGTGGCAGGATGTACTAGTGGTTACGGAGGTTGTCTCCCAACTGAAGGGTCCGAGCTTAATTCTCTGTAAAGTCATACGTGCCAAGTATCCTTGAGCAAGACACTAGATAGATCAGCTAGAATTATATTCATTCAAAAATATTGAATGAGGTGCAAATTAGGCATTTTAGCTGTTTATTCTAGAGCACAAAGTATCTCCATTTGATTTGTATGATAAAGCAACAACCATCAAAAACCTACTTTTGTCACAGGGTCCATTTTGTTCTAAGTATTTCTGATCAAAAAGCACTTGAATGCGCAGACAAGTCGTATTTACGAAGTCAGTTAACATAAGTACGAGCCTAACAGGAGACCCCAAAGGCAGCATCTCACCCCGACATGTTTTTTTCGGCTCTATAGTCCGCCTTGTTCCTCTTCGTTCTACCCCCATCTCTGGGTTCTTTCTTCAGTGCTCGGACGTTGCGCGTGAAGGTGCAGAGAACAGTAACACTGCGTCCCGCTTTTGGGGAACTACGAGGAAAGACAGACGAAAGAAACAATTTCAAACGGCAGTACAGGAGAATATCAAGTTTAACGGCATACATTTCACCACCTTTGTCCAGATTTTAAAACTATAATTAAAAATGGATCCAATGACTCAGTCCGCCCAGATATCATCGTCACAGGGGTTTGCCGATGGACAGAATTCTGCTGCCAAAGACTCAAAGCTATCCGGTAAGGAATAACATAAGCCCTATTTCACCGATAATTAATAATATACGTGATGCGTTTTTATTCTTAAATAACCGTTAACGTTTAAATAGGTCTAACGTTATCGCATGTCAGTCATTAGCAGGAGGTGGCAATACTCAATAATTGCTCCCATTGTTATGCACAAACCAGCTTTGTCTTTTCAGTCTTTCTCTTGTAATATTTTTGCCCTTGCGGGGTTGTTACTAGCCTATGTCGGCCATTATGGGCAACACCTGTGGCGAACTTGGACACACAGGTTACCAATCAGGCCTCATGCAGCCATAGTCCCAATGCATGCCGTTCTCTCGTACGGAGAGAATGGGACGCCAAAGTCCCTTCAGAAAAGTGACATTTTGATGACTCCTCGCTTATCGACAGAGGTGCGTACCTGGTAGAACATGACTTACGAGCTTTTACGAATCATTAGGTTCTTCTGGTAAATTCGGTCGATAGACTGCTCACCAAACGGCACTAATACCTCAACTGTAAGAAATGGTTCACATCGCTCCCTACCGCCCACCACTGCATTTTGCCGAAAGAGGCTCGTGAGAATAACAGGAAACCAAATGGAAAAGTTTAATTCTATTCAATTAAATGCGGCTTAGTGTATTATAGATTATGCCGAATTAAAGAGGGGTCATAAATGTCCCTAAGTAATGATATACGAGGTGTGTACGTTTGCCTAGTAGCAAAGCCACATTAAATTACCAGGTTTTTGACCGGAGTTTGGCGTGGTGGAACGTTATCGGGGTTATATGTTGCGGTGTTCTGCACTGCAGATGCATTGTTACTGGGCAACGGCCAATGAAGGGAGGACCTCTTAAAGGCGCGTTGCCCGTTTTGTGTCGGTGTCTTAATAATGGTAAACAACCCCAGAACAAAACCTCACGCATTAATCAGATTCGTCGTTATAAGAAATTGCCGCCGACGAAATGACATAGGCTTTTGTTTTTCAGTCTGATTTTCGATTTTGCAGGTTTAGTGTCTTCTAAAGGTGTCTATTAAAACAACAATACACCCTGTTGTCTCCCAGGGCCTTATTGACAGGTTATTATGTAGTAGGGTGGGGCAGGTCGACCATAAAGCTATCTAATGTAATGTAATGTAAACCCCAAGGCTCAATCAACCACTAGATGTGAGCAATTTGAGATTATTTTCAAAGTCGGATGTTAATTGAAATGATAGCAAGCTTTATAGAATGCTGACATAGTCATGGGAGTCAACTGGGTATGGCAAGGTGTGGTACATGCTGCACCTTAGTCTAAGTGAATCCAAATTTGATCTTGTGGTTTTTAATCATTATAAGTCAAGATCAAGCAGAAATCCCCAGAAATGTATTTGGAAGCCATATCTTAAAAAAAAACAAAATCACAGCAGGGAACATTCAGGACCTTTAGTAATCTATGTCTAATAATTTATCACATTGACCAAATAATAACCAGCCATTACAACACTGCTGTCACCTTAAAACATCAGTTGGCCCTTACACTGCATTCATATCATATGGGAAATATGGTAGATATGAGCTTTCTACTAGAAAATACCATTCACCTCAGCTTTCAGCTGATAAATACTGCTAGAAATTACTGTTGGTATCGGTATGGTCCATGTTTCTTGGAAACTTGGTTTGGCAATGGACCCTGATTTGTCATTTTGTGATCACAACTCCTAAAATGCCATAGCAGGACACAACTACTTGCTGGATTTTTGGTGTGTGGTTGAACTTACAATGTTTGTTTTGCTGTAAAACATCACTAAGTTCATGTTTGTTAAGTGTGAAAAGTTGTTCAGGAGCAACCAATGTCTACAGAAAATGTCAATCATGGTGTCTTGATGTCTTCAGACAAGTTTAACCATGTTTGAACCATCACACCGTTGTGACGGTCATGCCCAGATGATGTGAATGGAGCATTAAGCTACTGCAGCCTCCAGAACAATCCATGAAACCCAATACATGAGCAATCTGACAGGTAAGAGCAGGAAGAATAGCTTTGTCACTCATCGCCCATGCTAGTGTATCTTGCCATCTGGATACCCAGCGAGCTACCAGATGGCCTGGCCTGACTCTCCAACTTCTCTCTGCAACCGAGCCCAACACACTTGAGCGGCACAATGATGAGTGACACTAGTCACAAAGGAAGTGACACGCTTCAAAATGAAGACCTCAATTCTGGAATTACATTGCATCAGATATTCAGGCGCCGTTTTTAACCTCAAAATACATCTTGTTAATATGTATACTATTTCCATTGTCATACTAGTATAATCTCTCTTCCGAAAAACTGTTTATATCAGATACAATGTCATTTTGTGCCAGTACGTGTAGATAATGGTATTATATCCTCGCAGACAAGGAAAAATGTTTCCGATATATAAATTGTTGTGGTCTCCACCCAAACGAATCCACGCCTTAAATTTGTTTTAAGCACACAGGAGAATCATAACTGGCACTTTAACAGTAGTCTTCCTCAGGGCTTTAAATAGCTCCGAGTTGTCTGACAGCTCTTCAGCAAATGTAGATTACCACTATTGCAACTGCCTCTGGGCTCATACCACCCTCTACAAATGTTCCAGTATGTGCAAACTAACATACTATTCATACTGCTCATACCGCTCAGTTTGATCCACTACCTTTCAGAGTATTAAGCATTTTCTTACCATCGTTTTTAATTTTGTAAATCTATTCTGTGCCTTTTTTATTTGATAGTTTGCTGTGGAGAGAGACAGGAATGATTGGGATAAAGGGGTGGGGGGATGACATCATGCGACAAGGGTATGTGGTATGTGCCTTAGCCAACTAAGCCACAAGGTTAACATGGAACCATAACCATAAGCCATAAGTTAACATGGAACGAATGAATGAATGGAAAACGTCTTCTGGAGAGTTGTCTTTTGTTGTTATCGGTAATGTAATTTGCTAGCGTTGTGAGCCAGCCACAAGGCCACTTCCCATTTCTTATAAAGGTTATACCCGTTGTTTTAGTACTACTCAGTAACGGGCATAGGCTTACTGCTTGTACACACTAGTTAATGGGTCACTCTATTCTGACCGATTGTGCACAGTGCAAGAAGCTCCAATTGCATCTATGTAGTGGTCTCATACAGCAAGTTTTGACCAAGAAATTGAGCAAATTGTGTACTGCTTTCATAACATTACATATTTTTGATGAGTCAACATAACTAGCAAGCCCTAATTGGGTAGCATTAATCAAAAATGAACAGAAACACTCAAATGACTTCAGCACATCGACCATCAACCTTAACAGTGGATGAAACTAGAGAACTGAAGCTTTGACTGGCTGTAATCAACTTCTTGTCCATTTTTGCACTTGCCAGGCAATTATTTACTCGACACAAAATCACACCGGTAGGGAACAAGGAAGTGTGACCGTGTAAGCCGTGGCCAACCTTCCTCAGGTAACAAGCTTGTTGACTGTCCACATATCTGCAGAGTTTCCCTGGTTGCACAGCTCTATAGGAAATTAATGGACTGTTGATTGCGTTGCTGGCAGTGTGGACGCACACCAACACACATATTGACTTCCTGGACCTACGATTATTTATTTATTTATTTATTTTTTTTTATAAAGGCTGTTAGATTCACTAGCATTCTACTGAACTCAAAATGTTAATTCCAACTGTAGTTCATTGATCAAGACAAGTCCCAAGGTGATTTCGGCAGCGTAGTGTTGTTTGAGAAAGATGAATTATCCAGTAAGTGCAACAGAATGCCAGCCACTGATATGGCTGTACTACCATCAATGTTAGCGAGGCCTTCAGAGAACATGGAGTTATTTTGGGCTCCTCCTCTCTTTATTTATCCCGTAATGACACCCCGCCCCCCTGCTCTTTGCTGGAGCTGACTATAAGCACGAAGGTCACCAAATCAGGTTGAGGCAGCCAAATAGCCCTCAGGGGTGGGTGGCACTGGATAACTCTACCAGGGCAGAAATGGCAGGCATGACTGAGACGCCAGTAGTAGTACCATCAACCCCCTCCCCTACAAGACCTTAAAACCTAAGACTAAGAAGCCTGATGTCTGATAGATTTGACATAGAAGATCAGTGGTGTTGGAAATATGAGCTACTACTGCATGGAGGCCATGTTTAACCCTTGCCCCAGATAGACCACCTTCTCTAGAGATGATCATTTCCAAGGTCAGGCATTGTTTACAAAAAGGTTTTCACTGGACATGTTCAGTTAAACGGACTGAACAAACTGATAACAACTCATGTGTGCAGCTTTTTTTTTTCCTTCGCAGTGTTCAAAGCACTCAGAATCCAGTGTGCATGTGTTTTTAATTTTAATGTGCATAGGAATATTGCTTTTTTTTGCACTGGAGTGGCTCACGTATTCACACCCTACTCAAAGCCTCTGACAAATCTGGGAAGTGAAATTAAGACTTCGCTTTGTGGGTTTAAAAAAGTGAAGGTGTGGTGCGTCAGGTTATTAGCAGTGTGAATCTGAGGGCTGGAATGCCACAACACCAACCTGCCCAGCCTGTCTGTGAACTCGTCTGGTGTCTTAAGGGAGGATGCCGCCTCTCCCTTGATAAACCTGAAATTCCTCACACATCCACAGCCCTTTACTCAGCACTAAAGGCCTCAGTTGTTTTCTCTTGGCATTCCCAACCCATTCGCAAACTCCCAGTAAACTCCAAGTAACTCCCCTGATATTCATGGAGACCATTGGACGATAGCGCTCTACAAAGGAAGACCTTGTGTTCTCAATCACATGAGATTCAGAAGTGAGGCAGAAATTTTGTACAGTTGCATAATTCCCATCAATTGGTGAGATATGGGTGCCCGGCTGGCATCTGGAGTAGCAGAGTAAACCGTGGGAGAAGTACTTCAGAATTTCACTGGAAAACTAAGAAACAGTGGTCGGTTAAATTGTGTCAAGCATCTTAATTTGCCAATAGCAATGGTAAAGTGAAAAGTGCCTTTGTCTGATGTTTTTTATTATGTTATTAGTTGTATATATTTTTGTCTCGGTCCTGCCTGCATAGCAAATATAAGTGCATGTTAAAATAATTGTGGGTGGTTTACTAGAGTAAATCTGGAGAGCATATGCATGGGGCATCGGGGTGAAAAGATAAAGTGAACATAAGTATTTTGTGGTCTATTCGTGGTAGATTTTTGTACAGCATATTATAGAGTTGTTAAGGTTGGACAGTGCAAGGCCTAACTATTTTAATGG
>OOFE01003375.1:3340-13544 GCA_900323365.1 Monocentris japonica
GGGGGGGGGCACAATAGAGAGAATGAAAAGGTTGAGATGAGGGCAGCCATGATTTATTGTGAAAGCTAAGGGGTACGTTGTTTGTACAAAGCTTCCCGAGACTCTCATAAACTGCTTAGACAGGTCAGACTGTCTAGGCTGACATTCCCTGCAGTTTGGCGTCCACAGAGCCTGGCGTCAGGGGGGACTGACCTGGTCGAGTTTCCAGTGGAACTCGGCTGGTTTGTAGTTCTCGGCCTCTGATGGATCCTGGCGGAGCAGCAGAATCAGCCTGCAGTTATGGACGTAGAGCGAGTAGTGGTGTCTGTTCATGTCTACAGAAAGAACAAAGGAGAGGAGATCAGGGTTAAAAATCAAACTAAAATCATGTGACGTGAAAGTCGCAATGTGTAAACATTTGGAGGATGGGCGGTGCTGATTACAGGATTAAAAAAAAAAAACTATATTTGTTTGTCATTTTAATCCAATAGCTAAATCTTCTCTATAGGCAATAAGATGCCAACAACAATTACAGTACAGTAATGTGGTATGTGTCACAGATAAAGAGTAATGTCTGGCCTGTAGTGTGAACCAGCCTGCTGAAATTTAAAATCTTACAGTCTTACATCATTTAATAATCTTCCATCAAAACAGCTATTGCAGTTGGCATTTATAGCTGATACATAAGCAATAAAATACCTTTTTTACTTGGAAGCACTGGAGCTTCCAACTGCAAAAACTCATGAGTACCTTCCAAAATACCAATGACTTTTCTGAAATGTGTGACCACTGGGATTCGTCAGTGGCCCAACACATTCACCAGTGGCATTTCTTGTGGTTATGATTCTCTGCATGCTTCAATAGACTCTCACATTTAGAGATGGGGTTCAGAGTCACTGAAACCAATGCAGAGTCTGATTCCTCTTGACAATTGTGTAATTTTTCAAACTGGAAATACAACTACAGTGTATTTCCTATGGAGACATTTTTAAGAAGAAGTTTGGATGGTCATGTTGGCACTCCCAAATGTATTGTCCATACTGCACAGTTGAGGAGTATTTAGATCTCATGTGCAACCAAAATGAACATGTTGGTCTGCTATGTGTCTTTCGGTGAAAAGAAAGAGTGCAGAATGCACATCATAAATGGTGCTGAGATCATGCTCCAGAGCACTGACGTTCTGATGTAATCCTTCTTATATAAGCTGTGGGAGAGCAGCTGATGAACTGCCTCCTCCTCTCTGGTCATAGGAGAGATTGGGGCTTTACAGTCAATAAGATCGAGGCGCTTCTGACCACACACAAAAATTAGGACTAGTATCAAAAACAGAAAGGTCAGCAACGAAAGAAGCTAAAATTCTGCAGCTGTGAGAAAGAAAAAGGAGTGTTTCGATGCGTTCGACAGCCAGCTGAGCACATTCACTGATTGTAGCCTGAAGGTAAATTATGCCTCTATTAGTGGGTTATTTTCAGACACCATATGTGCTGCAATAACGAGCTGAAATGTCCCTAGTGTGTTAGAATAAATAAATGCAAGTTATGATCCTCTCAATAGACACCAGTTATGATACTTTGTGTTGAAATTTTGACTTTGACTTTTGCTGGTCTTATCACCTGATGCTCGTATGGTTGATGTTGATCATGCTTTTATTGGTTTTATTGTTGTTGTGATGTTTATGATGTATGTTTATTGTGTTTTAATTTCATTCCCTGTCTGCAAACCAAATCTACCTTACAGAACATTAAAACAAACTGAAATTTGAACTGGAGCTTTGACACCACAGTGGCACCACTACCTTCATTTTAGTCAACTTTGGAATACTTCTGCTGCTATGCAGGGCTGTTACCTGTCTTGTCAGAATTGCAGAGGATGGTCTCCTTCTCATGGGCCCCAGGGCCATGCCTCATCCACACGGAGATGGTGAAGGGGTCCTTCAGGCTGGTGCTTACCACGCCCTCAGGCACCTTGATGGCCTGGGTGCCATTGAACTCAAACACCTGGTCACTATCGTGCCCGTTGTCAGTGGGCAACCCCACCGTCCAGTTGGTAGAGCTGCTAGGTGCAGGAAGAAGCTCCACAGTGCCGGTGCTGGCACCTGAAACAGGACGCAGGTGGAGAGAGGCTGATTAAGATACAAAAAGTACCGCGAAGCAAGAGGAAGATGGCTCACTTTGCTGAGCCAATGATTATATCTCACTCGGTATTCAGGTAATGGGGTTCAATTCCAAAGATGCATTACCAACAATAACTGTTTGCAGTTTAAACTCATCAGGCACAAAAATGAATTAGCAGTGGTTACTGACCACACAGCTTGTGCAGGGACTTCTCAGAGTAGGTGTCTCTGTCGCAACCCTTTCCAATATGGTTGGTTTCCAGCTCGATACTGGCCTGGATGGAGGTGATTGGCTCATCGCAGGTCTCCAAGTGCATGCTGGGGAAAAGGGCCAGGCTACCTGTGCCAGGCTCATACTCAATCCTCTTATTGAAGCCTGAGACACAGAGAGAGAAGATGTCCTTCAGCACAGAAACGATAACAGGCAGGCAGCTGATAATACTTCATTAATATTTCATTAAGGAGTACTTTGGTTCTTTCAGACGTGATGAAAAGGCTTAAAGGAGTTAAATAACCTTTTGACAATGGCATACTGCGTGTATGGCGTAGTGCTTTTGTCTAACACAGAGACACGCCCAAACAGTAAGTGATGGGGTTTGGCAGCAGAGGGGAGTTTTGATACCTTGCCAGCCGGGTTTGCAGGTGGGCTTGACACTGATCTTGACCAGAACGTCCTCAGAGGCTCGGTTCTTTCCACAGTCGTAGGCGGTCACAGTCAGCTTGTACATGCGCTCTTTGCCGTAGCTAAGTTTCTCTGTGTTCTTGATGTAGCCTGGGTAATGCAGAAAAAAAGCAAAACAGTATGAGCTCCAGTGCTTCCCATTGCTTCATTTCAAAAGGTGCAGCTAGGCAATAAAGCAAACCGCAAATTATTTAGACCACTAGCTTAAAAACCCCATGATGATTTGAATTGTTAGGCAACATACCAAACAGCACGGTAGTCAGGGCTGATTATACAGGCCAAAGAAATTCTGCCTATTAGAAATCTACACCCAAAAGTCTTTCAGTGTCAACTTGCAGTCAGTGCATAATATTTTGATTGACGTCTCCCAGCAGGCTTGAGGTGCTATACTGAGGGCTCATTAATGTGTATATAAATAGTGTATAGTGTTTGGCCACAATCATATTTCATCTCAGATTTTTTTTTACGACCACCTCAAACAGGAATTTTATGCTGTGGTTGAACTTGGCTAACACTGTTACTAACATCACGATGCATCCACACACAACTCACATCCATATATCCTTTTTATCAGAGCCAGGCGTCATCACCTGAGCTCTGACTTCCATTTCATGGGGTCTTTCATCTTTTACTAGACATGATGGTAAATAAACCCACAGTCCGGCACGAATGGCTGATGGACTTTTCAAGGGGGCCGGCCTCGTCTCCGAGGGCAACGAGCCGTGGAGAATTCTAAACGACAGTCTTGCAGCTCCACTGTTTACACAGATCAATAGACAATGTGATCCGAGTCAATAAAAACGTGGCTGCAGCTTATTGCGACGGGCATTGACACCAGGTGGGAACGTGCAGGGCCTTACCATCCTTGTCGATGGTGAAGGGCACATCGGGGGTGACGATCTCATAGCTGCAGATTTGGCTAAACTGGAAAGAGCAGTCGGCGTCCACTGCCTCCAACTTCAGGATGCTGTCGTACGTCTTGCCCTCGATAACTGTGGCTTTGTAGGACTTCTCCTTGAACACCGGTGAATACTCGTTGATGTCGTTCACTTGAATGTGGACGGTGGCCCTGATGGGGACATATTCAAGTTATGACACTATGACCACCAGGACTGGCCAAAAACACATTATCAGCAATAAAAGATTTATTGACTTTTTTTTTTTTTAAACACTAACAATGATAAATAATAAATACTCATAATAAATAATAACAATGATCTTAATATTTATGAATCGGATTGATACTTGTGTTGATGTACCTCTTTGGTAAAATTACTTTACACAGATCTGATGTGCAGGTTTTCTTTATAACTTCACTTTCAATAATCCATTTCATTGTCATTCACTTTGAAGTGGATATTTGAATGTAAGACTCGTCCGATCAATGTGATTCTGCAGGACCAAGCCATGGAAAGTCTTGTTCTCTGAATACTTGAGGAGCAGTCAAAATCAGTCAAAATTTAGCCAACACGAAGGGGACGTGCACACAGGGGTACTCTTGCAGGGTCAAGCCCTCGTGGAACACCACAGGGACAGTGACTTACTTGTGGGACTTCTTCATGTTGGCTCCATCAGGGCCCTCTCCACAGTCATAGGCCTGGATGGTGAAGGTATGCTCTTTCTGCAGCTCGCAGTCCAGCTTGTCCTTGGCCCGGATGACCCCCTCGCCAGTGGACTTGTCCAGGACCACTGCCTCGAAGGGTACATTCTGCCCGTGGATCCTGAAGCCGCAAATCTCACCTGAACATGTCAAGAGTCAAAAGAGTGTTTGCTCAGAATAACTAGCAGCAGGCGGTAGGTCCATTCTTTCAACCCAAGATTATGTTAACAACAAAACCATAAATTCACGCAAACAAAATAAGATCAGCCAAAGGTTTTGGCAGCCAGGGGGTTGTAGATTGGGGAGGGTGGTGTCTGTGGAGAAAGCCAAAAGCACTGTTGTATGGGTGAGTACTTGAGAGGGTGTTGGGAGAGGGTGTGGCACATTTAGTATCATAGAGGACTGAGTGTCTTTCCCAAGCCACTTGATAACATTGCATCCAGTGCATGCAGGTAGAAACCGAAAAAAGATGTGGACAGGCATTTCACAGGAGTACTTAAGATCAAATCAAACTCATGAAACCAAACCCAAAAGATAAGTACAAAGAGAACAACACGATTCGTGTTGAATAACATTTATCTGTGCAATGAATGATAATTACAGTTTATTAAAAAGACAAACAATAATTTAAAAAAAAGGAAAGGAAAATCAAAATCAAAACATTATTTTCCAATAGAGCATTATGATAAGGTGATCCGGCACCATTTCAGTCAGTCATCAAAACCTAATTCTGTGAAAAATAAAATAACTTAAGTTCCTCTGAGACATCTCCAATAAAGAGTCTTTTTTAAAGTAAGGGAAGTCTTCCTGTGCAATTTTGCCTCTCACCCCAAACTACTGAGAAATGAATACAAAATGAAATCAGAGGACTCATTTGGTACAATAACAGTAGTGAAACAAAAAGTACTGGATGAGAACTGGGGTTAGAAATATCAACTTGCTTGACATCCACATCAAAATGATAACTGCAGCCATGCTATGGTAGAGATTAGTGGTGGAAAATCAACTTAAGGCTTCCACTAAGGCAAAGATGCAACAACAAAAAAAACTTTGCAGCAGAGAGAGTTTGCATTAGTTAACAATCTCAGCGGCTTTTCTTTGAAGAGTCCACAGGAGTGATAGTACGAGCATAGATCTGCTATCTCAGAGAGCCACCAATGACAAAGTTGATGCCTTTATGGTAGATAGACAAACAGATCGACATTTAATTACTTGAATTATCTTCTTAAATGCCAATTCCTCTGTCAGTTCCTGTTCCAATTGCATTTACCATGGTTGTTGAGAGGTTGTGAAATCAATTTATTTGGCATTTTAGATTTTATTCTCTTAGCTTTACCATCCTGATTGATGGAAAGGATTGAATTGGCAGCAACATGACTGAGAACTCCTGTTTTAAAGCAACTTTCTTTTCCCTGGTTACGGCTGAAAAACTGTTAGGGTGTGCAAACTGCAATGGATGTCTCATGCATAGATATTTCTAAGTACACTCAGCCCCACATCACACTTTTCATCCAGTTGTTGGAACTTCAAAAAATTGAGGGTGAGAAAAACGCAAAAAAGTTGAGAAACCAAATGGGGAGGAGATTATAGAGCATGACAGGAGTTTCTGTGTGGATGTGGTTTTGCATTAGTGGGTTAATAGTAAGAACTGAGCACAAGGCAGAAGAAAGAGCCCATCATCACCTTCTTTGGTGAGGGTCACCTCAAAACTCTCTACAAGGAAGGGAGAAAAGATAAACCCAGAT
The DNA here is from genome assembly GCA_900323365.1 of Monocentris japonica. Taxonomy (NCBI): domain Eukaryota; kingdom Metazoa; phylum Chordata; class Actinopteri; order Trachichthyiformes; family Monocentridae; genus Monocentris; species Monocentris japonica. The sequence goes on from OOFE01003375.1 coordinate 9,460, forward strand.
CAGTCAAGGAAAAGGTAGAAGTTCAGAGATTATACAGAGAGGACAGGAAGGAAACATACTCGTGCCATATGCTTACACATTCACTTTGAGGAGAGTTCATAACCAGTTTCTCATAAGCCCAGAAAGTCTGCTGCCAGTTGAAATGAACAGGTTAAAACATCTATGAAAAGCCATTTCCATCCAAGTCGTTGCGGTTTTGTTAATGGCTAAGGCAAACTATTGCAAAAAACAACTAGAGAAAATGTGACTGCTGACAGGAAACTCACATTTTAACAACATCCTATTTTCAGTATTTCATGCTTGTTAAGTCACTTGCTATCAATGTTCAACATACTTCAGAAAACACTGTACATATTGTTTGTTTGTTTGGTTCACTTTACCTGATAATCACTAAAATATATACATATGAGATCCAGTTAGACAGTCAAGCACAGATTTCAAAAATGATTCATGACAATTCTGCAATTCTTCTGCTGTTCTGTGTGGGTGGTTGTTTCAGAGCCCAGTCAGGGCCTCTTGTGGGATGGACCTGTCCATTTTGTTTTCACCTAGACAATTAGAAATGGATTTCCCATTAGTGGTTGCTGTTCAGGGTCAGTCATGCAGCGGGGGCTGTGGGCCTCAGTGTTCACCCCAGCTCTAATGACCAGTCCACACCACGACTTGGGGAATTCCTCAGCATATCACTGGTCAGGACTCTCAGCTCAGGCCACTAACCTCCTGGTTCTCCTATTGCGATAACTGTTAATACTGAGTCTATAACTCCTGACTTGCAGTATTCAGCTATCTGCTGGTGCCATATAAACACATTAAGTGAATAAAGAGTCAATACGTATTCTCTGATGCGGTAGCCGCTGTTCCCCCTGGCATGAATTGTACTTTAGATGCAGAAACCAGTATAGTTGTCACCTCATCTAATGTCCTTAAAGGAAGTAACCCAGATATTGTGGGTCAAGTCTCCCTGTTCTCTTTCTTGGAGACAGTCATCCATGAATACAGAGCTCAATTTCAAGCTTGCAGGGGCTTAGGTTTCAACCATTTCTGCTCCAATCTTCAATCTGCCCCCCTAAACCTGCACACACACACAAACACACACACACACGCAGACACACTTTGACTGGTACCTAAAGCGGTGCATCACACGAATACACCCCAAATCACACATGCCCTCCCACACACTAAACATTCCCCTATCCACAATGATAACTGCTGATTTGAGCCTGTGATGGCGCTTGTATGGCCTACGGGTCAGCTCTACAGTGAACCTTGTTTTGTGGGCACAGAGGGACTGATTGGGACGAAGTTGGCAGGGCAGAGACAGTCACCCCTGCTGCCACGTGAAGCCAGATTGCCAGCTCTTGGGAGAGCTAGTTCACAGGGACAGACTGTCCATTTGCGCTAAAGCCCTACTCATCAGAGGGAGCCCCACTGAAAGAAGACAAAGCACCAAGCTCTCTATTGAACGCTAATTTACTGCAAAAGGAGCCGGACAACATGTAATGAGTGGGGATAGTATTTGATTCAATTCCCTCAGACATTCTGGGCTCTTTGTTGAGGTTGTCCATGTTAAAGATGATCTGTGCTGCCGGGCTGTTTGAGTCAAATGCAGTATGAATCTAAATATAATATAAATATAACGTAAATAACAGTCCAATTTCTTGTCACACAACTTAGTAAAGAATAACACATTTAACGTTTTCTTTCGGATGCTCACTTAGTTGGTAAAAACCTTCCTAGTTCAATCAGCGGGAGTAATCTGTGATAAAATGGGCATATCGAGTTGAGCGGGTACGTTGGGTAGGAAGGGAGTAGCCGATGAAAGATCACAGAACCCATGGGATGACGTGGAGGGAAATCATTCCCAATGCCATGGTGCTTTGAATCCTGGCCAAAGTAGTCAATCCTGATGTGATTAAAAACTCCAGGCCTAATGCTGCCATGGCCCACTCTAATTGTGGAGGGGGGAGACATTAAAGAGAATGATTGATCTGGATATCAAAAGGGCCTGATGTGGGGGATATGGGGGCCAGCTGTATACAGCCATGTCGTAAAACATATAATAGGCAGAATGCCACCTAACAAGTTACATCTGCTACCAGAAGTGCAGAAAATAAATGACTAGGTAAAATTTGAGTTACTCCATCCTTTAATATTAATGGTCATGTGTGGTGTGTATATGCTCTTATAGAAAAAAAGAGAGACATTCCCATATTCCACATGAAATATTTAGGTGATCACAAAAGAAAATATGCTGAAACTAGAGACTAGAGTTGCACTTCTTTCATCATAAGTAAAGCTTTGTACTGTCTGACTTACAAGAATCCTCAGTTATCTCTATAAATAATTCACGCACAACAATATGATCATGTCACTCCAAAAGTACACATCAATTCCCTTGCAAGTTCTCTCAAAACCGCAGCACTCTTAGATGAAAAGCTTCTCCGTGTCCGTCATGTATAAAAAGATTTCAAAACTGTGAGGGTACGCAGAGTTTAGTACGCGTTCTCCCATTTTATTTTATGTGAATTGAGAGGAGAGGAGAGTCCTTGGAGGTCAAGTGAAGCTGAGGAAGTACAGGAGCAAGAGCAGCGTTAAACCTCCTCTCTCACCTGCATAGCGCAGTGGAGCATCCTTGTCCAGTGCAATTAGAGGAGGGTCCAGTAGTACTTTGTCATCATTTTCCGTTACAATCCCGTGGTACGTCGTCTCAATCCATGGTTTGTGCTTATTAACTGCAGGAGACAGAGAGAGACAAAATGTCAGTGCATAGCCTATACTAACAATTCCTGGCCTGAGGCTTTCATGAGCACGTTTTTTCATTTGTTTCTTTCATCTCACCTGCACAAATTAGTAATGTGCATTTCTTCCTGTCTGGTGTTTAGGTATTTTTCAGAGTATTTTTAGAAGCACCAAACATCAGAGCACCAACTACAATAGGGATGGGCAACCATGTGCCATAGAGTGCCCATCCCTGATCTACAATGTGCTGACAGTGTAGTTGAATTTATCCAACCTGAAGCAAAATTCCTTGCAGAAGATTGATGATAGCCCTTTCTATGCCAGGTAATGTTGCAGGCGACAGACACAACCACAATCCATATCAGTGAATGAGGTTTGACAGGGGTATCATTGGGATGATGAAGGCTCTGGCGATGACTTTCAGCGGAAACTGTGTGCGTAGAGCAGCAGTTGGGCTCATTACAGCTTTACACTCGGGTCGGCCTGGGAAACAACCCAGCTGCAGACAGAATTCTGTTTTAGCTGGCGGCGGCAGAAAAAAGCTGCAGTGAGTGACACATTTGGGCTGGATTAGAAAACAGAGTTGATGCAAGGGAGCCAGAGCTCTCTTACAGCCAATATGTGCTCACTCCAGAGTCAGAGGAGTGACCGACCCCCCTGCGCTACTGATCCACAAAGGTGATGCTGACTGGCTCTGACAGCACACTGTGGGAGACAAGTTGTAGAGCTAACTGGAGCAGGCAAATACACTCTGCTCAGAGACAATCCAAAGACAAGATGGCAAAGCAATGACTAAGAATGACACTTTGCCTCCATTTTGGTAGCATTAGTAGAGGCACAAATGTCCTGGTTAAATAATACTCAATCTCAGGTTAATAATAATCTCTCAGCCATGACTTCAGATTGGAAAAAGATTTTAAAAAGCATCAGTGATATGAAGAGCTTTCTTTTGGATTTGTGGAGAAATATTTCTTCAAACTAATGCTGCATTCAAGTGCTGTCAGAAATATAAACATGAATAGAGTGCATGAATTTATCCAAGTGTTAAATACAACTGGGTCTGCGGTGTCTGAATTGTCACGAGTTCCCGAGAAGTTGTTACTGATATTTAGGGGCAGAAAGCATGAAAGCTATGTCAACAACTGATGGTGACGTGATTTTTTACTGTTTGGAATTCCTTGTAAATAAAAGCCACGGCTGTCACGGCTCTTCTCTGTCCTGGCCCCACAGTGGTGGAATGAACTCCCCACTGACGTCAGGACAGCAGAGTCCCTGCCCATCTTTCGCCGCAGGCTGAAAACCCACCTCTTCAAGAAACACTACCCTGACCCTTCCTCTTAGCACTA
>OOFE01003375.1:19970-34180 GCA_900323365.1 Monocentris japonica
AAAAAAAAAAAAAAAACATTCTCTCTCTCCACTGCTTGCCAAATGCCTTGCACGTGTCCACCTTCACAACTGGCGCAGACCAAGTCAGATAAGATAACGTCTGCCTATTCACAGGCTACTGATCACCCCAGGCTAACCAGTCAAATACACCACAGCTGTCCAGAGTGTAGCAGTGTCAGTATAGCAGATGATCAGACTGTGATTATCAGATGAACCCTGATAATGCCTGGGAACCTCTCGGGGCCTGTTGTGTAACGATGATGGCACGGCCAGGCATTTAGGCATGTGGCCTTGTGGCGCTCTGCCTGCAAGACATGATGTTCGTTTCTCACATTCAAATGTGAAGCTGAACCACACCTCAGAGTAAGGCTGGTCATGCTGTTGTGCGATTCTAATGCAATTACTGTATTGCCACTATTTGATTAACGGGTGACTTGAATGGTTAAAAGCATACTACCATACTGTATACAGTATGTTATACAGTATGATATGTTATGAACAGTCTTAAAAAACCCTCCATTCTGAGTGGCTGAAGGGTGTTATTCATTTGGTTTAAAATGCAGGATAAGCAGACACCTCTAGTGCAAATGTTTGATCACCTACATTTGATCACCTGAATTCATTACTATTAATGGCAGCGCTACCAACCGCAGGCGACGTTAGTGACAGCAACGCTTTCTAGCATCAGGATATAGCAGGTTGTCTCATAGCTGTTGGGGACTCAAATAAGGCCTCTCTGTTGCCAGGTTGTTATCAGCATTTGTCCCCTGAGCTGCAAATGTAAAGCTTCCATTGCAGAAAAATACTGCGTTAATTATTGGAAGGGAGTGAGTGCGTTCAAGGTATCAGTCAGACCTTCAGGTGTCACCAGGGAAACAGATCTCACTAGCAAAACAACTGATTTTGAAATTGAAACACCTGAACATGTGAAAACAAAACTACCTAAAATGTTCAGATTGCACATTATGTACAGATACTCTGACACTATGGTAAACTAAGACAGGCTGTCAGACTCCAAGGCTGGACCGGTATTAGGCTTTTCAAAATCCCTGTGCTTGGCTGGCCAGAAGCAGTTTTCCCCCCTAGTAAACAGGTGCGCTTTCAAAAAAAACAACCACATGGTTCTTTCACTGCAGTTCACAGAGCTGCCTCATATCCACCAGAAACAAACACAGGCCAGACAAGCGAAATAGGCAGAAGTATTTGATGCATGAAAATCAGAGTGAAGGAACGGCTTCCATTGTGCTGATGAGTGTGCCTCTCAATTCCATGGACCAAGAAGTAATCAATAGACTAGCAGCTCAAGGTCTGAAACACGAGACACACTTCTCTGTTTGCCTTGCCTTCCAAGGTCCCGTGCTTGTTGACGCAAGCCGTCTCCATCACAGACTGGCTACTGTTCGAGGAAGCCTTGAAGACCCTTAAGGCAAGCCCGGACCCCAGGGCCCCCGCTCACTAAACATCCCGCTCACACAGGGGAGCCACTCAGTTGCCCTACCAGGCAACAACATTTGTTTGTCTTCGACGCAATCACAACCGCCCAACCAAGCCGACACACACACCCCGACGACTGGAGTGAGGGGGTTGGGAGCCGCAGAGCCTGAAGGCAACTCAATCACCTCTGTGTGTGAACGGCACAAAAGGGCCAGTGAGAGTGAGACGCTGGGAGCGCTAAACAGGCGCTCAGTGTAGCTGACCTGTGGCTCTGGGACTGCAGGTAACATGATCTCAGATTACTTGTTTCACGTGGAAACTGAATTTGAATTCATTCTCTCTCTCACACACACACACACACACACACACACACACACACACACACTTCTCCTGCTAACAACACAGCAATAAACCAATTGCAATAAACTACCCAAAGGTGGTTTATTGCAATTGGTTTATTATATATATATCTCCACTGCTATGACCTTATTACAGGCTTCAATGCAGTTTCTGTAACAGTTTCATCAAAAATCTTCACTTTGCCTCTGTTCATTTTGATCATTACGCAATATGAGGACAATTAAATGACTTGATATTTTTGTGACTTTTTGCAATTGCTGTTTTAACGTTTGACAAGTAGTTTGTTCCACATCAGCAGTTCCACTGTATGATAGAGAGAGAAAGGGCTCATGTGAACGTCGACTCCTCTCTCGCTGGACAAACTACACAGCCAGCTGACTGACTGAGAAGCACAACTTGATATGCACATTGGAATGACCCATTCTTGACAGTTCACCGACTCCATTCAGCCACCGAAGGGACCAATGAGAGGAAAGTCACCACCGAACCAAAGTGTAGCCAGTATTCTCAAAGCCTCTCTCTCTCTCTCTGGCACTAAGTGGCAAATTACCAAACTGAAATGCTTCAACAATTTAGCACTTTGCGAGGATTATCTCATGTACACATTCTTGAGGGTCTTCAGTCGTGATCCTTCTAACAGTGACCACATTGTGACGTGCTCGCTCAAAATCCCGGCCCCAAAGTCTGGGCCTGAAAGGTCTTTGTTCCGCTGTGAATTCTGTGAATAAATGAGGAAAAAAAAAAAACTCAAGAGTTAACTTTGAGAAACCGAGCCTCCGTGTAGGGCAAGTAAACTGTTATTAAGGGCAATACAGGAAAATGTGTTTGGTGATACTTCTAAAGAAGCAGTATTCACGTTTATATCCTATTGTAATGCAGGGTTTCATTCAACAGAGCTGTATTTAATGATTGATCATGTTTGGGCCACGGATCGTGTCATGACAAGACACTTTTGAATGCTTGAAGTGATCAGTAAATGCCAAATGCAATGGGCTCCATCAATCAAAACCACCTAGAGTGACGCACTGAGGACAGGTGACATTTTGTTATTTCCCAGCTGAAAAGAACCGATACGTTCAAAGTGGAACATCTGTACTATATTGTAATGGAACAGCATCTTTCCCTGCCCCGTCATGTTTTTAGTCATCGATCATCGGCCTGTCAATATTTCATGATGTTGTTTGTGAGGAAAAACAAGCCTGTTAGCTGACCCTGAATGCCACAGTGTTACTAGAAGAGCATGGGAGAAAGCAGAACAATGTGGCCATTGTCAGCTGGGTGCATCCACATAGTTTTCATTTACAATCTTAGACATGGATGCGTCACACCGAACACGTCACACAGATGCTTTGTAGCTAAAAGCCTAAAATGGGAAATCTGAGTGTCTTGTACAAACCACAGAAAACGGGAGCTAATTTGCCCGGGGTTTACCAAGCTATTGATGGTGGTTAACCTGTCTTTTGGCTTCTGGGGTGCGCCGATCAATAGACTTACTTTCTATGAGAGAGATTATAGAGACATTAGGGTTCGACCAATATTGTTTTTTTAAATGCTAATACTGACGCCAACATTTTAGTATTTGTATTTAGTGTTGTTTTTCCAATAACATTTGGATGACAAGTATTCAGTGTTCCCCCTGCGTTTTACTCTCAGCAGGGTGGAAAAGCCTCTGAAACAGCATCATGTGACACCAAGACTGAAACCCAGACTAATGAAATTCTTTCATGGTTATCAGCCCTTCAAGTCAGGGAGACCCACTGCATCTATTCAATGGTCAAAGAATCTCTGGGATAGATTACTACCTTAAAATTAAAACAATTTAAAAGACATTATACCACAATAGATAAAGAAAATACAATTTTATTGCAGGTTTTATAGGCCGTTTTTATGTAGTTGTGGTCGGGGAGGAACCTAACACACATTGGCCTCACCCAAACAACCAGGCAATTTTCACAGTTTTCTTTACGACCGATCTGAATGTTGTGCATTACTGGCCTCGAGTCATGATCAATGTGAATTGCTGTAATGAATGTAAGACCCGAGCAACAAGACTGAGTAATCACAGGGAACCCTCACACATGATCTACCTAATCTCAGCCTGCTGAAGAAAGCACATATGTTAACTCCCTTCCACACAAAGCAGGGTATGCAATTTGTTCAACTAGATTTGTTAATACGATGATGAATGAGCCGAGCAAACCTCCCAGCGGCCAGCCTCCCTCCTTTGTCTGGGTTGTTTGTACATTGAAAAAGCCCATGCATCTCAGGTCCGAGGAGGACTAATGTTTGACTGGAATATGGGGACATCCAGCAGCTGCTTATGGTAACAGATGAAGAAATAGATGATACAAGTGACGAACACCACAATGGATAGCTGGAGAAACTGGAAATAGACAGTCAGGAATTGCTTACAATTTCCCTTCGAAAAATGTACACTGGTAGACATGTAAGAGTCTAAAACGCTTGCTTAGATGCCTGGACCGCCTGCCTCAGATGATACAAAATGACTTGTTTTGTCGCAAGGGCACATTTTACCCACAGCGACACCGTCATGCTGGCATTGTAAGGAACACAGTGTACAAACTTGGGATGTACTTTAAAAAAATGTGTATTTTGAAAGATCCCTCAAGGTTTGTTGGCGTACAGTAGTTAGTAACAAATAGTGGTGGAAAACCCCCCACAGCTACTTGGCGTTCTGAACCTCCATATCCTTGCCGAAGCTGGTAGAGTCACCTGAACGTGCTCAGAGCTCTACCTCAGCCTGTTTCTATAGTGATTACATCAAATCACTTATAGGTGTCTAAAACTAGCACTGCAGAACATCAAGGCACGACTTAGGAAGAGCCTGGAAGGTATCTGAAAGCTTGAGATGATACAGCGGGGGAAAGCCCTGAGGGAAAAATCCACCCTCAGATACTTTTACACCCTTATACATCAATATGTGATGTTCAAGTGTTGTACTTTTTTGTTGTACCCACTTTCCTTCAACCGGTCTCATCTACTTCTACTTCAGTTAGTGAGTTCCTACATTTCCCAGAAAGCCTTTTGACAACCCCTAAAGAATGTGCCTGAACTTGTTGCATCCAGCTGTTGGTTTTGTAGGTGGAGAGAGCGATAGTGATAGCATAGTAAGAGCAAGAGAGCAAGTTTTTCCAGTCAAGAAAAAGCCAGAGTCTCGCCCATTATTGAAAACGCAGTACAGCTGTGGCTGCACTGAATTGTAGTCTATTGAGTTGACTGCTGTAGAAATTGACATCTCTGCTTCTACAATGGATTTTTTCCTGTTTGATTGTTGAACGTCGGTGCAAACTGGGGTGTGTCTAGGAAGAGGCCCTTGCTCTTTGGTTATTTGGTTCTGAGAAACTGACAGCAAAACCTGATGCTTACTGTTGATTGTTTAGATGACAGAATTTTTTTCTGCTATCAAACTCCATTGTAGATGAGCTAGAAATTTTTCAATGTGATGTCACCTTGTCTGCGTTTGGCCAGTTGTCCACAGGAATTAAAAGAAATTCACCACAAAGAAAAATAATGGGCCCAGAAATGCAAGGTACATTGCCAATAGCTGCTTTTTTAACAGTGTTAGTGTTTCAGGTTGGATTTTTCCTTTAACTCGTTTTTTTTTCTCCTTTAACTTATTAGCGCCAAGGATAGGAAATCTAGTAATAAAAGAGAATAAACAGCAGGCCGTGAAAATATTAAACTGGACTACAGGTGACAAGTCGTGGAGCACAAAACAAGTGAATGACCTTTAGACAATAAAAGATAAGCTAGCACCAAGATGGGGATTTCACAGGTCCCTTAGCTGATAAGAGCAGGGAAGCCAGCAGGTGCACTACCCAAACACAGAGTGACACAAACACACACACACACACATACACACACACCTAATTGCCTCTACTCTTTCCATTTGATTAATGCGACAAATGAAAATCAGGTTATTGCTTTACAAATGGTAGCCTCCCATTGCCATGCATTCCCAGCTGCTCGACATGGCAACACGGTAGCAGACTGCTGACCTACAAGCCCTTGTACAATCATCCTAGGTACCTCTTTTTCCTTGTGGTCTTTCTTTCATTCAGCCTTGTTCCCTCAGAGAGTCAGAGTTGTGCGCATAAAATGGGTGTGCCATTAAAAAGAAACAACACATAAAAGTCCTCCAGCATTGGTGACTAATATGCACCTGCCTTGAGACCAGTAAACTCAATAGAACATCAATGTGCAGGCAATAAATTCACTATGAGGGTGTTGATCTGCTGAGTACTGAGCTGCTGAAGGGAGGTGGACCGCCCTGCAGCAAACATGGTTATAAGAAGGCATGTTTCCTCTCAGCGTGTCCATCAGTGACACTGCAGTGAGGAGCGCAGCAGCACTTTCGGCCCTCCATCATAAGCAGGCCTAGACCTACTATAAGGGCTTTCACTAAGCCTGTGATCACAACACATGAATTTTTTTAATCCGCCGACAAAACGGTGCTCGTGAAGAGGATCTGCAATGCGTAGCCCCGGTGCGTCCACAACGTTGCCAAACCAAGCATTTGGCCTACTAATGAAAGAATAAAACTGTGTGGTTTAATAGCGCGGAAACCCAAAAAATAAAAATCAACAATCGCCTAAATTGTGATGCTTATTGAAATGGCAGCTCCTGAAAAATACCCTTAAGGTATATAAGGTTATTACATGAATGCGGCCAGCCGGTAACAAGTTAACGTTTTCCTGTCAAACTCTCTGCATTGGGTCAAACATATTGTTAAACTCAAATAGACTATTAAAGAAGAGCCTAGAATAGATTGGCACCCAAAAATAGATTGAATGCCGATGATAGAGAGGGGTTGTTGCTTGGCCTTGATATTATCTGTAAAAGTAGCCAACTTCAGGTGTTCAAGGTATAAGAAAAGTAATTACTATCGTAATAAAAAAATAGCATGTTGGATTTTGCGTTTAATTTTGTCTGTAACAGACACAGTGTCGCGGGGTGCACTTGCTGCCAGCGGGATACTTGGCGACATCCATCCGCTGCGGCTTCAAAGCTGACCATCCCTGAACAGGTTATTGAACACGCATCCCTTCAGAGTACGTGCTATATAATCCTCACTGTCAACGCCTGCAAACAAATTATAGGCTGCGGTTCATCATCAACTTTCCTCCCATATTCCCATACAATAGAGAAGCCCGTTTGATACGTAGGTAGACAAATACAACGACATGAATCCCGACAGGGGCTTAGTTGTTACCTTTAGCTGCCTCCACCGCACATAATAGTCCGAGGACCAGTCCGAGAATGGATGCAAATTGTTTATTCCCTCGGAACCGCATCCCGAATTCAGGTTAAAACACGGTGTAGTAAAAAAAAAAAAAAACTTCTTCTATTCTCGTCAGTCAGGTGGAATATTTCTCTGATAAGAAAAATAAAATCCAGAAGATGTGTTTCGGTAACCACGGTAGCTCTAAGATGGCCGTCGTCGCCACCGCCGCTCTGCTATTCCCTTCAATCGCCGCTCTCTCGCAGTTTTGCAGCTTGCTGCCTTCACGTGCTGTCGGAAATTTACGCTTTCGAGTTGAGCGTACACGAATGACCCAACAAAGAGGTTTAAATGTGAAAGGCCGACATTTCTGAGATGTGACGTTTTGGGGGCGGGGATCACGGAAGCATTGCCAACAATTAGTGGTAAAGTGATTTATTCAACGACTTTTGGCTTAGTTGCATTTTCTCCTCTTCACTCTGCCGCTGCAACACAAAGTAACTATGTGCCGCTTGATTTCTGTCTTGAACATCAGCGGAAAATACTTTTGTTACAGGATCTGTTTTGTTGTTTCTTCTTACCCCGAGCATTGCAATGCGCGACAATTCTTGTTTACAACTTAGCCCATCATAAACAGAAGCTTACGAGGAGCAGTTCAAGGCAGCATGTATCTAACGAGACCAATGGCCAGTGACGTCAATACTGTTATTGTAGGAGCGCATGCAGCTAGTTTAGCACAGACTGCTAAACTAAGACTGAGGGTGGGGGACAGATGCCTTCAGTTGGTAGGAAGAGGAGTGTATAAGTAGTAGCCATGATGTGAAATACATGCCGGAATTATCAGCAAGACCTCCTTGGGCAGATGCCCTGGGGCCCCGGGCCAACAGGGACCCTGAAAGGTCCATGTTTGCCTCTCGATGAATTTGAAATGTAATTGTAAATTTGCACTCTCACACAAATTAGCTATCTTCAGTTATTATACAATGAGCTGTTTTTAGTATCATTTAAAGTATCTGATAGGACGGGTACCTGACAGATGTACAATATACAGCTTAGAACAGGCGCAACACTGGCAGTGTCGGGCCCATAGAATATACTGGGACTCCTGGCAGTGTGTATGTGCGCACACAAACACACACGAGACACACAGAGTGCTTACTGCATCACAAACACTGCTTTCAATCCCTACCCTGGCTGCATATGTGCCTCTTTAAGATAGACAGACAATTCCAACATCAAATCCTCTAGTCCAGACAGGCAAGGTGGCAACTGTAAACCTGAAGGACACTTCCCTGCTGTGTAATGTGGGAAGCTGAGTGTTGTTAAGAGTGTTCGTCCAACAGGCTAACATAAAAGACAGAACAGAGACAGAGCAAGTGTGTGCGACAGAGAGAAAGAGGTAGAGACTTGTACAATATTCAATAAAAGCGAGCAATGATTGAGCACTTATGAGTTAACCACTATCCTTACCCCACACAACAACTTAAGACAGCTGTAACAGGCACAGCCATGTGAGAATAGCAAAGCTTCGAACTGCAAATGAGGGTGGGGGTTGCTATCCAATCAACACCTTCAGATAAAGATGGCACCCGTGAGGCGCAGAGGATACAATGCAATAAGATATGGAAAGATTTCTGCTGAAGAATCTCAATTCGGCTCCTGCTCATACTCACATTTCTACAACACACGTATCTTTCTTTATCTTACAAATCACACAGTCTCTATTTAATCATGAAAAAATGTGAGTTTGTTGATATCGAGTCAGCCACTGACCTGGTTTTTGTACAGTTTCAAATGTGCTGAAGTGACCAATTTCATGTTTTTCAGCTTTACACATCTATTAGGGCATGGATACCATCATGATAAATCCATACAAAAGGGGCGTCCTGCTGGCTCAGTGGGCCAATGCACATAGCGTGTACCCACAACATCCTTGGTTCAAATCCAGCCTGGGACATTCATCATATGCCACCCCCCTCTCTTTTTCACATGCTTCCTGTCTCTCTACTGTAAACAAATAATCAAATAAAAAGAGGAAATGTCACAAAAGATAGGCTTGAAAAGAGCCCAGACAAGAGAAGCATATGTGTAAGTGCTGTGATAAGGATAATGGCCAAACATTAGAGCTCAAGAGCTTCAATTATCATAGAAGTCCAGAGACTGGCCACAGTTGTGTGAGGCCACAATTAAGTGATGGGTCTATAAACAAAGCCGTTCTAAAGCCATCAGATCTGAAGCACAATGCCTGTTTGTTTTCCCTTTGGCAAGACATGAAGTGGCCTGGAGAAAGTGGAAGCCCCCCCACAGATGTCCAGTCCTCTGGGGAAGGGAGGGGGACAGAGTGTGCTTTGTCATGCCTCTGGGGGACAATGGTAGGCAAAAGGAGGGCTTGGAGGATACTTGTGAGACAGCAGCAAGCCATCAGAAAGGTGTTACTTCCTCCAGACCTGTGAGTGGTCACTCTCTTAAGTTGATGACTTGTTGTCTGCTGGAGCGTGGGCTGGCTTTGAAAGCAAGCTTGTTAGCGATCGTTGTTTGCTCTTCACTTTGTGGTAATAATGCAGTGAGATTTTTGGTCCACATACATCTATAGGAGTTAAATGAGCTGTCATCAGCAACACCTTGTGACTCATTTTGAAAGCCACGCTTTAAACACCTCTACAAATAAGGAAAAGTAGATGCAGGTGATATTATCTCTTCATGTCCTGGATCCTACTTTTTTTTAAATTATCACTATTGAGAGCTGGAGATGAGCCTAAACGATGATGACAGCAGATTTCCAGGACAGCTAACTTTGGCGGCTGCATAAGCTTCAATGAAGGGTATATGTGAAAGGATGAAGGGTTTTACCACATTATTAGGGTGATCGAAGGTCACGAAAGCCCCATGGCTGTTCACATCATATTCACAACATATTTCCACCTCGATTTCCATCCTTCTGCCTCAGTGTTTACGCTCTCCCAAAGGCAAGTCAGTTGGATGTCTCAGAAGATGCATTGGCCAGAGGAATCACCATAGCATGCTGTTTGAAGCATGACTGTAGGCTGCAATCATGGTGGGTGGTTGGTAGCAGACAGTGCATGAAAAACAGTTATCATGGGAATCAAAGCAGTTGTGACCATTAAACATCACAGCCTCTCGATATGCTCTTTCCTCTCTGGGGTCTGGACTGCAGCTGGAGTCGTTAATTACTGCAGACGTCTGGTTTCTCTTGCAGTCACAGCATCCCCAAGATATGGGGAACCAATAATTCATTCTACTGTTCTTCTGATTGCTCATAAGGTGCTTATTTATCAAATCCAGAGCTTCTTTTAACGAGGGCCTTACATGTACTTTAATATTAATGGTGTATACAGACCAAATGATGACTTGTTTGTTAGTGTCATTGCTCAAAGGAACAGTGTGTTTTTGAGAAAGTGGCCTAAGGGAGAGGATTTTAACATGCCAGTATGCCTTCATTTTTAATTCTCTCTATCTCTTACTCTCATTTTTTGTCTGATAATCAAAAAAAAACATATATAGATATATTTATATATGAAACTTAGCAAATATGTGTCACTTTAGAATTCATAATTCAAAAATTTCAGTCTACAGTTTTTTTGTTGAAGCATTCATTTTAAGTCTTCTTTTCATACAATAAGACTTTGGCCTTTTGGCCATTTTTTAAATCCTTTTTTAAATCCTTGAGAAATCTCACTTGAGAAATTCTGGATGTTATGAAATTGTCTCAAAGGAAATATTTAAGCCTTTGGGTCTGCATGTACAGGAGCCATGCACCTTTAAGCTGCTTTTGCCTGCAGTCTGATACAGTCATTCTCTATGGGGAACATTTCAAACTTATCCTGGGTGATTGATCCCCTTCCACTACTCTCATTACTCTCATTTATCTTCCAGTCTGGACTGTCAAGGTCATTTATCAACCACTAAGGCTCCACCTCATGAAGCGTGTCTACATGCAAACTTCATTTGAGTATTCTGGCAAAGTGCTGCCAGTAATCTTTTTCTATTCAAGCCGTCAGCATTCAGCAGAAGCCAAATTGTAGCGCCTGTCAATATAACAAGCAAGTTTATCTTTGCAGTTTATTATCACGAGACAGGAAATCTATTTATTACCCTGTTTCGTTTTTTCATTTCCATATTGATGCTGTGCAGAATCGTGTTTACCTATTTTGGTTCGTGTACAAAGAAGTTGCTGTCAGAAATGTGTTTTTGTGATTTAGTCTGATGCAGAGGTTTGGTCTGATAGCCACGATTTATATTCTACACCGCAAATACACACTTTTTCATTCACACGCTTCTAGCCAAGCCTCTATTCAAAATATAGATTTGCTTTTAAGTCTTCCCATGATGTTGTGACACTCTTGATAAAACAGCGAGCAGTTTCAGCTGTCTCAGGCCCCATTATTACTGATATAAGGCCAAAAACACATGGCAGGAGTGAGTGGGAATCTGACAGATGGAGGCTTGATAACCTCCCAGAATACCTCGCTCTCTTCCACCTCGCTCTCTTGCTTTCCACACATGCTCAAGGACCCTGAAGATTACGCTTTCAGGCAGCACCTCGGACCACATCCATATCCATGAGAGAATGCTTTATCCCTGATGTCAGCTGTCACGTAGGGTTGATTTGGTTCATTCTCTACATCCTAAACAGGTGAATGAATGAATTCGCAATTTATTTATGAAAATATTTTCCGTTTTTCTTCACTGAGAATTCCTCCAGATGGGCACCAGGTTGCTCAGGGTGTGTAGATACACGGTTTTGATTCTCTTGTTTTAAGACCTTGACCTATGACCCCCACAGTAGGTCACCTCTGACATGCCATAGAGAGAGTTCATAATGAGGGTCAAGCCAGAGAGTCAAACTCTCACCTCCTTGGCTTTATTACCTCGGAGAGGTTGGGGCAGGGGCATTGACATGGCTGTCACAACGTGTCTAATCAGTCATCTGTGATAGGAATGGCCTTTTCCGTCCCCGAAGACTCCCATTTTGAACCGTGAAAAGAAGGGCCCTGGAGATGGCAGCTGAATAAAGACATGTTGGACATTGGAAAGGAATTGCTATTAAAGCAAGATAGCTGTAGATACACATCAAATCTCTCTTTCATCATTAAACAAACACGCTAGTGAACACACACACACACAAAAAAAACATTCATACATTCACACACCGGATAAAGCTAATAACACCGACACAGACCCCGGACACATTGCCCACCCATATTAACAACCCCCAAGTCTGTGATTAAAATCTGCGTCCCTGTGTTTGTGTATGGGAAAACCTGCTGTCCAGACAGCGGAAGAGAGCAGTCTGCTCCCTCATTACCCTTGAAGGAGGCTCATATGGCGAGTGGGTGATACTGAAGTGGAGGAAGTGGAAATGGCTTGGAGCCAGTCCACGCCGCAGCTTCTCTACCCGAGTGTGTTGCAGGGGTAGCTGTGACTGGAGACGCAGTCTGAAACTGACCGGGACGAAAATATGTTCAAATATGATAAATTATATAATGCAAACTTATACAGTAGCACTCTATAATATTCAGATCTACTGAGGTGCGCCCTGTTAATCCTGTCAGATATTCAAACTGGCTCAAAACGCGACACACTTTCAAGATTAAATCAAACTCCTTTTTTTATTTCAAGTTTTTAAATAGGATTCAACTACTGTTTTGCCAATCAGCTCAATCTGAGACTGAAAAAGCGTAAATACTCCCCTCTGAGCATTGTGAGTTCAATTTGGTCTAATGATGGTTATTTGTGTTCTTCCTCCTTGAAGCCAGCATCTGATCCCCTCCTGTGATATAGAGTTGGAGGTTAAAGCTGAACCATGGCCTCTGGTGAGCAGACACGGAGAGGGTAGACCTCACTCCCTCTTACACACACACACACACACACAACACACACACACACCACATACAGTGGAGTCTGGTGGACAGATGTAAAGGGAATAAATCACACTGACCTGCAGTCATTCTGGTTCTTACTGCTCTCTAGCCGGTGATAATTATGTCGCTAGACGTCTATTAACGTCTATTATCAATGGTTGTTACTTGGCCAGATCAGTGTGCAGACAGGGGGAAACTGGGGTACCCCTGTTAGTTCATGACCCACCAGTTGACAAATGTTTGAGTAACAGTAAATGACTTTGCACTTTGATGAACCATGACAAATGATGCCAGGGCAAACTCAACACATCAGCACTGGACGACGCTCAGGAAGTTGAGAAGGTGAATCGTTTGCCTCCATTTGGTTGATTATGTGATCCATTATGTGTCTCAACAGATTTTGTTGAGCTAGCCGCTTTCCTCCAAACCTCTGACTGGCATCCAATTTAGACAGCTTGTGATGAACTTAGTGGAAATTGCATCATGTCCCTCGATGCACCATGGGATTTATCCAAACAAAACCCCTCTCCTGCTATATGGATATATATATATATATATATATGAGAGGCTTTGTTTGAATAAATCCCATGGTGCATTAGTGTTGGGATCCCCTATGACCACACGTGATGAGGAAGCAACAGATTTTGGCGGGTGCATGTTAATGGAGGATTAAGGTATCTCTCTCTCTCTCTCTCTCTCTCCCTCTCCCTTTCTCTCTTTCTTTACAGTTGCTTGTCAAAGGGGTTTACATTCCACTGCGTTTCTGCTCTCTGCATCTCCCTCCGTCTCTCTCTCTCTTTCCCTTTCCACATGACCTTTTAATTATTGATTTTCAACTAGTTATGGCTCCTCTCTCCTCTCATCTCTCTCCTTCTATCCCTCCATCTCACTGCAGCTCTCTATATTTTTCTCTCTGTAGCTCTTTTTCTTCCACACACACACACACAACTA
Source organism: Monocentris japonica (assembly GCA_900323365.1). Classification (NCBI taxonomy): domain Eukaryota; kingdom Metazoa; phylum Chordata; class Actinopteri; order Trachichthyiformes; family Monocentridae; genus Monocentris; species Monocentris japonica. Next base: position 33,840 of record OOFE01003375.1, read on the forward strand.
GAGAAACAGCCACACACACACACACACACACACACACACACACACTGCTTCTCATTCTTCGTTTGCTCTCGCTCTCTCTCTCCTTCTCTCTATCTCCCTGGCTGTCTGCATACTAAAATTGCTAGCTGCTAGCTTCTAGCTGCTAGCTGCAGTGTCAGCAGGGGGGAATGGGGAAGGCAATTCATACCCGGCTGTCACCCAGGCTGGAGGTGAGTGAGTATTCCCCTTCCCTGAGGAGACAACGAGAAATGAGCCTCGAAGAGGGGCTCACAGCCATTTATAATCTCACCCTCTGTCCACACTATAGACAACCTCACACACTCTCATTAAACACCATGACG
>OOFE01003376.1:15596-35174 GCA_900323365.1 Monocentris japonica
AGTGCAGTGGAAGTGCAGTGGAGTGGAGACTCTACTGTTGCACTGTCATGCCGTGATCCAGGGTTGCCACTGTCTCCAAGGGAGACTGAGCTTCAAGTGTGTGTGGCACAGCGCAATCACTCCCCTCATCTCTTTCTGTTCCTCCTCCTTTCTCTCTCTCTCTCTCTCTCTGTCTCTCTCACTTCTCCCCACCTCTTCTTTTGCTCCACAAATCAGCAGCTTTGTTTGGAAGGTAACCAAGCAGCCAGGGCTAATTATGCTGTTTAAGCTGCTGCCCCCTCCTTTTCTCCATCCTCCTCCCTCCCATCCCCTCCCTACCTGACCAGGCTCCCCTTTCTCTCTCAATGTATCTCCTGTTCTTCGTCTTCCAATCAAACTTTCTCTCTCCTTGGCACATCTTCTCCACTTCACAACTCCTTGAGACTGAGATTATTTGTAGAGCTCTCTTCTATTGCCTGTGCCGCTGCAACATTAATGAAATGAGCTGCGAAAAAGGACATGCCTAACACGACAAGACATGACCATCCCATATATGTAAACTTGGTCATACACTCAGGGAGTGTTTTCAGTATATGGTGTAGTTGGGAGGTGAGGAGGTGTATGTGGCCTCCAACCACATGCTGCTCCCACCACCATCACTACTTGAGTTCCTGTGTGTCACCCTTACAGGATGATGCTTACATATGCCAGATGGGAGACAATGCACATCATTTACAAAAAGTTATGAGAGGAATAGACTTACCTGAACTGTAAGCTTTTTGTATCTGAGGGCTAATGTCCTACTCAGTCATGGGAAACCTCCATTACGGGCCAGTAGAGGGGTGAACCCCTGCCATGTCCATCACCCTCAGGGGTTTTAGTCAGGAGTTTCCATCTCAGTGAACCCTCTTGGACACCCTATCTGTGTCTGTGGTTTTCATACTTAAAGGTTTAATTGGCCTAAACGTCACTGGGGTCTATACATCAATGGCATATCAGTATCTACTGTATGCGGTCAGACACACAAGAGGCTTTGCACCTTGTAATATAATCTTAATATAACCCCTGCTGTGCTTACCCTCCCACAGTAAAATCAATTCTAGTCAAGCCAGGCTCAGTAGAGTTATGTGACCTGAGAAATAGAAAACACTTTAGTAAACAAGCAATAGGTGCAACGGCCCCTTGTCTCCAATTGGTTAGTGAAGAATACTGTTAGTGGGAAATGTGCTATCAGTGCTATTTTGCAATCATGTCTACTCTAGGATCTCTGTCACTATATCAGTGTCACCCTGAGCCCCTCTCCTCCTCTCCTCCGTCTCTACTCTCCAATGCTCATCAGTCAGAGCTCTGGCACAACTACAGAGAGCATGGCAGATCAGAGTGCTTCACTGTGCATTCGTCAGTCTGAGACTGGAGAGAATACAGCAGCTTTTTTGTGTATGCCTGGTTGTTAAAATGGAGAAAGTGTAGTGCCTTGCTTCCCACCAGCACCATGGTCATTTATCTGTTGGAACACAGAATCCAATAGTGGGGAGACCATCGGCTTGCCAGAGAGGCTCTCTTGTCAATCTTTAGAACCAACATTTATGCCACAGCTGATTCCTTTGATCACTCCGTATGACTGAATGGGCACAACAGTCATGGGAATGAGTCTGGTTAAAGTGCTCGTGCACTAAGTGTGTGATGCAAGCAAACTAATGTTCGGTCAGGTGTAAGCAGGGGATGAGATGGGGGGACGGATCCCCTGAGACGAGGGGGGGGCTGAGGAGTGGAGCCAACAGCTAGACAGGGAGGGGAGAGAAAAGGGGCCTAGTCAGCAGATCTGGGCCCAGGATGCTAATCGCTATCAGCTTAAGAGTGAGACCTGGAGCACAGGCAGTGCTGGAGGCCACGGTTCACCCTCAAGTATTGGATCAAGGACTGAAAGGTTGGAGGAGCAGCAGACAAATAACGTACATTAACAGATACACACATATATACAGAAGATGACTGGGGAAGATTGTTTCTCCTGTATCTTAAACTCTTTCACAGCTATTAGGCCTAGAAGTAACTTCAGCAACTCAACAAATCATATGGCCATTGCCAACTGCTTCTCACACATTCAATGGGGTGTTTTGTATGCTTTCTTCCACATCAACAGCTGTTGAGATGGATGATCTGGTGGAAAGCTTTAGGTGCTTGTTGCCTTGAAGGACCAACAGAGTGCTTATCACTCCATTTCAGTGACACACTTCTTCAACTTCAACAGCTTCTCAGCCCACTGACGTCATCTCCGGCAACAAGAATTATATATTACGCAATGGTGCTCTTGCATGTTAGATCAAGGCACAAAATATCGCAGCGTCCCCCTGCACCTCCATAGCAACAGTGGTTCTCCTGTGCACTGACACAGTCGGCCCATTCAGGCCCCTTTGTCATTCAGATCAGCCAATATTCCTCAGTTTTAGCACAAGCCTTTGTCCTTGTGCATCTCTCTATTAATCATCACATCTCTGAGAGCACCAGGAGGAAAGAGGGGTGGATGAGAGAGAGAAAGAGACAGAAATATGGATGACATCTGCAGCTGTTGTTAGCTCTATTAGGCATTGGACAAACACTGAATAAAGTGCTAATTGTCAGATGTGTATCAGTCACTGGAAGTCACATCATCAACTCAACTCAATGTAGTTGGTACACTGGAAGACAAGGACACCTAGTGGTAAATAGGATGGATTGCATTACAGGAGCATGGATTGTGACGTGGTCAGACGTCCCTTAAATAACAGGCTGCACCGACCATAAATTTAGCCCTGCAGACAAAAGAGACGTAAAATTTTATACAGGAAAGGCTTTTATACAAGATCAATATCATCACTTTCCATCTGTGGCTGAAACAGCTACATTGTTTCATGGCGTGTCAGTCTCTCAATTAAGACATCCAATCACAAGTGCACATTTACTCTGTGTCATTTCATTGGAGGATGGAAGGTCACTTATAGTTGCTGTTGAATTTACAGACCACATGAGGGCACTATTAGGCAGCTGACAAGACTAGTCCATTTGAGTAATAGTCAATATAATGTAAAAGGCACTGGGTGGTGTAGGCAGTGAGAAGTAGGTGTATTTTTAGAATTGAATTGAGGTAGTAATTCATCATATGACACTGTAAAACCTAAAAATATTGTGCCTTTAGAAACAATCTAATCTTAGCTCAGGGAAACAACCTTGCAGGAAAAATCTGTCAGTGCCAGGGCTAGCCTAACATATTAACACATTACAACATATAACCAGTAGTACAATGGCATGTGTACAGGTCAGCGGTTCTACAGCTCGTTGGGAGACATACTGCACCCATTACTCGGTGGGTGTTTTTACCCATTCCCCAGAGAGCGAAAGTCTAACAGCACTCAGTGGTTCAGACAAAAGCTCATATCCCATTCGACGCTAGGCTAGTTATAAATAGCACTGAGTGAGCAGGACTGGGAACGGGACGGTCCAAAATGAGTGCATACACATACTGAATGTTTGAGGGAACTTTTGAGAAAACTGCACCATGCTAGCTGAGTGAAAATTCACCTGCTGTCGACACTAACTACTAAGGTGAAGTAAGCTAGGTGAATTAGCAATATAATGACTATCTGCTTCTGACTATCTCTCAAGACTTGTGTGGACTTAAGTGTACCAAAAAACATATTCAACGATAAATGGTTGCTCTACATGCCCTTCCTTTTAGCGTATGATGAAGTGTGCCTTCCTTGTCATAATTTTCCTTTGAGTGTATGTCTGCTGTTCTCCTGCTGTGGTGTCAGTGGTGAACAACGCCGGCACTGTGCTGAGTGGGACTGCCAGGACAAGTACCTGTCATTTCCTCTGCACCATACCAATTTACCCAGTGGGGAGTGCGCCTTTTCTAGAGGCTTGGTCTTTTCCAAATAACCTATTCAAAACAAGACACATGTTATGGAAAATAATAATGTAAGTGTGCTTATAATATGTATGCAGAAGTATAGTCACAGCCAGTGGAGAACTACTGAGCTAAGAGAAATGTGTGTGTGTGTGTTCTTTACCTCTTGACCTGACCGAAAGTTTGACCTGGGAAATCTCAAGGATGAGCAGGTCCTGGTGTCAAAAGGTCAAGTCGTAACGAGTTGGAGCAGAATGTTATCTTTTAACAGTGGGAACCCTTAAAGGCCCGGTGACTGTGCATGGCCATGCGTATATCTTCACTTATCTGCCTTTTACTATGTGTGTATTTAGAGATAGTCACAGTCACGTGTATAAATGTATCTGATGAACTGAATGCTCAGCTCATTCTCCATACAACCCTGTGTGTGTAGTTTCAGCTCTGCTTGCGAGCATTAAAGAGAAAAGAGACACGTATTGTGTTTTGCTTTATTGAGCTGCTCTCACCAACTAGACAAAGTGCAATTGACTTAAATTGCCACGACATTTTGGGGGCTCGTCCGGGATGCGTAACTTGAGTTTTCCATGAGATGTTGCTGAGAGGTTAACCGTGCATGGCAGAGGACCGGGTCCCTGAGCTAGAATCCTCCCCCAGGTGGAGATTGTAACCGGTGCACCGGGGTGAGAGGAGCAGCGCCTGAACAGAGCGGATCACGGACTTCTCAATACGGTATCCCACAGAAAAAGAATCAGCTGAGACCATAATGCCTGTCCAAGATCGACTGGGTCGCAGGGACTGACGAGTCTAAAATCACATGAAAAACAGAGACTGACGGGTCTATATTGTATGCATCACGGTTGGACCGTGAGGGACTGGGTCCCTAAGCAAACTGGGTTTGCAGCGACTGGGTCGCAAGGAGTTGGACTCCATACCGGGAAATGCTAGAAAAGTAAGCACTAATAATAATAATAATAATAATAATAAAGCGATTATAATAGGATAAAATCACTGAACACTCCGAGAGGGGCCCGAAAGTAAAAGTTAAAATTGCCACGACACACACAGCAAATTATTGTAATGGTTCGCTGAGAGATGCTGAGGAAGCATTTACTGCCATTGTTGCAATGTGCAGGCATGCTGTCTGCTAGCACGAGCCAACTGGGTGCTGTTAGGATATGCTGCCTTTCCTAATTCTGGTTTCAATTTTGCTCTTGCGCACATTTTGTAGTTGCTATTTATTACCTATATGAGATGGTGTCAGGTAATATTGTGGCTTTGTAACTCTGTATGGGATCTACCCTCTAACTTTCACGTCAATGCACATAAGTCATCATACCATCACCATATGTATTACAGCCTATCACCAAATGTAGTCCACAATCCCTCTTGGAGGCATCTTGTAATGCAACACACAGATGGCAAGTGGCAATAATAACAAATTGGCAACAGAATCTTACTAAATATATCATTACCCCATAGGCTTGGCAGGATGAGCCTACTGTTCTATTTACAAGCTCCTCTTTGTCTTACCCCACGGAGTGCTTCATGGAAAGTGATACGCAACAGCTCAAGGGACTTCTAATTCTCAACTTAAAGTTTATAATTGTGTAAACAAAGTAAAGTAATGTGATGTTAGAGAGATTGCGCTGTCATGCTCCATGCTTAGGGTGTTTGTCTGTATTAGCAACTGCATGTAAGAGGGAGCTGGGTATGATCATGAACAATGTTTTCATATTTCTTCACACTGACAGAGCAGCAGCAACAATGTTTTAATAGCTGTGCAAGCAAGTGATATTGTGACAAGTGGGGATGCTTTTCTGAGGAGTACCGTCTGTTGTCTCTGGCATGCAAAGACTGTTGATGGATAGATATAAAAGCATGGGCCTACAGACGGCGTATTGTCATCAGAGAGATGGGATAGATCCCTCAAATCAAATAACCCCTATGTGAGAGGCTTTCACAAGCTTGCTGCTGGTGCTATTATCCTCCACACCTGCTCCACCTGAAAGTATGTCACAGATGACATCCCATCCTTTAATTTTCCTCTGCTACAGTTTGCAGTAGGTAATAGAGCCTGACAGATAATATTATCAATATTATCACATGATATATTGGCCTTCACAGGTATTAGCACATCCTGTATTGTGCAAATAGTGCAGCAATAACATTTACACTAGAATTTTGAAAAACATAACACTAAACAACACCTATTACTCAACACCTATTACTCACTTAGATCTCAATTTGAAGCAGATTTTCCAAACAGGTTTCTTACACATGATGAGCAAGAGTCATTATCAGCCAATAAGCCCATATTGGACATTGTGAATTTTCCTGATTAAAAAACCCATTTCTGGTTGCAGTGCAGTTGGTTTAGAGGCATGAGAATTAAAGTTGTTCAATCTATTTCTGTTTTATACCGTTGGGTGCCACTTGTTAGCCAGATATTCCTTCAGTGGATTAATCTGGACAAGTAGATATATTCTCATACAAAATTGTGTGATTACACTCACAGATAAACTACTGCAACTGACACTGTTGATAAACAGGACACAGTTAATGAGAGACAGGTTCATTTCCTTTCCCTCAGCCTTTATCTAGAAATCCATTGAGCTGCTCTCAGCTCATCCACAAAGCCTCAGCTGTAACTGCTCTTGACTGAACAAGGCCTTATCTGCAGCCTCACATCACTTTTGAGTGTGTTGTGTGTGTGCCAGTGTTTAGGAGATGTGGGTATGAACGTCATAACATTGAGAGCACATCTCACATCTATTTCTGTATCAGTGTGCATCTCTAAGTCGTTAATTTATAGTTGAGCTTTTACGTAACAGCCAGAGGGAGATGGTAGGGAGCTTGCGTGACAAGTCCAATTCATTTGGGGTATAGAGTATCAGCATCTGAATCACAAGAGGGACAAAATATTAAGTCAGTATGTCAGTTCCTACTTACCTTTGGTAAGGAATGATGGCCCAAGATTAATTGACCAATTATATAACACAGAGGCGAGAGCCTCTGACCACCACAATGCTATACAAGTGGTACAGGCTTTACTCTCTTGAAATCCTAGTCGACACACCTTAGATCATCACAATAAAACCTCATGTGAAACCACTAATTGGCCATGCATAGAGGATTGAAATGGTTGTTCTTTTTCCCACTGGTAATAGCTGTGCCTTCGCAGACTAGAGGGCAAGATTTTAAATATCACCCTTGAACAAACTGCATGATCAGCGCAGAAGTACTGTATCCCACTACCAACCATTATCTCTGCGTAAGCAAAATTCAAACTTGGCCTACCAATCAAAACCACCTTGACAAATGGAAATTATAGAGAAGATGAATGTATTTTTCCACAGCTATATCTCTTGCCAAGAGACAGCTGGAGAGATGCACATGCATCAGAGAAAGAGCTGCTGTATTTGCCATCTGGGAAATTGATTGCATTGATGAAGTGCAAACATTTGCAATAAACAATTCAATATGAGGTTTGCGATGTAATTGGTTGCGTGTTGACTTCCCTAATATGACTGTTTGACCTGGACAATATTAGATGACAGTTTAAACAATTAACAAAGTGCCACCACAATTTGTGCATGTTGCCTAGCAATGTAATTACAAATATTGTTAAGATTGATTTTGCACTTTGAACTCTCTCTCTCTCTCATTCTAGCTTGGGCCCGTGTTGTGTGGGGCCAACACATTACCTAACCTCAATGTGGTAAAACCAGAACAGTGACCGACATCATGCTGTTCAATAATCACCATAACTGAGATCTAGGTGAGGTTGCAATAGCATGTCAACTGACACGGAAGTAAAGGTTGTTTCACTATGCTGAATAATAACATTGAAACTATTTTTCAACGGTAGAGGATACAATTTTTCATACACTCATTCTCCCATACAGCACATTACTACAGCCCTAACAGGAAATCACGACAATATTCTTGTAATATTCCTACCGGGACTCAAGTTACAGGATAGTGTGACTGTGGAAATAGTGAGTTTGATGAGCGTTGTCGTACTTTAGGTATTTTTGTCTCCTATGGTATCAGTAGCCCTATAATATTCCTATAGGAACATATATATTTTGCTTTACGCAACACATCTATTTTGCTGTGATATTTGTATAGCATCCTTCTGTAATTCTGTTCTTTTTCGTCAGTGCGATCTCACACCTGGCAAACAGGTACGAAATTGCCGCAGCCACTGAGGCTCGCCTGTCTACTTTCCACTTACTTCTATGACTGGAGTATCCTGGGTAATAGCCATAGTAGCCGGTGATCCTCAGGATGCGGTCCTCAATGTCCTGCAACCCGTTAGCTGTCACTTTAGGGCTGACGTCCCCCAAGACAGAGTGGCTGCTACCGCTCGGCGTCGCCTTGCCCGGTAAGTGTGTGCTCTTCAGGGGCTCCAGCCCAATCCAAGGCTGGTCTCCACTCTCCAAAACACTCTCGGTGTTTATCATTGTGGGTCCAAACGGAGAGGAGCCAGCAGACATTGGAAGTGTGCCTTGATCACCATGCGAAAGACGCCGAGAGCAGCATCAACAATTAAGTGCAAGAGGAGAACATTCGCATTCACATTCCTTCAGTGATGCTCTTGGACGCAAGGCGAGGTTATCCAAGTCCAGCAGCTTGGCAGACATTAAACACTAGGGGGCGTGTCGTTACTATCACATGCGTAGTATCTGGATTTCGGTAAAAACCCCATTGGCTCTACTCAATACAGTGTCAATTACATTTAGTGAGCAACACGGCCAGCATTCATCACAGCCCTGACAGGAATCAATAGTGAGTTTATAGTAACTTTATATGTATTTTATGATATATTGGTAACACTATATATATTATTACTATATATATATATTCCTGTAATATTCATATAGGAACTTGTATTTGCTGTGATATTTGTATTGTATCCTTCTAAAATGTATCATAAGATCATAATAATTCTTTTAAGTAAGGGAGCTTTATTGATCTGAAGAATCATCTCATAAGAACTTCATTTTTCTCTCTTTCAGCATAGGGCGATAATCAATCAATCAATCAATCAATCAATCAAAGGCAATCAATCTAAAACAGTTGTGGATTTAGAATATAGAAAGTGAAATGATTAACTGCACAGTTTAACTGAATATGCCACCGTCTCGTTCAATCCCTGACCAAAGTAGTCCTCTGACAAATCACTAAGAATATCCCATTTTTTCAAGCAATACTTTGAGAGTCCATTCACTGCTTCCTCTTGGGTCACTAGTTTTTGTGCACTTCCATTCAGTGATGTTTCCATTTATTGTTTACAATAAAGTATGCATGTGGCACGGGTCTCTCATACACCGGTCCACAGACTTCACTCAACACTTAAATGTGGGCCAAAAGTGTTATTTTTATTTGCAGTGCTGTTTTGTCATCAGCATATAATAGCTCAGATATTATGTATGTGTGTGTATGACTCTATAACATACCAAATAAACTTTTTTTCTTATTATTTTCCAACACTTATTGTTACATGAAGGTAAACCCCAGAACAATCTCTTTTCCTCAGCTGGCCAGAGGTTCTAGGGCTGACTTGGGGAGGCTCCACTTGACTGGATCGCCCAGCTTGCAGAGGCTGCCTAAAAAATGCTGACTACTGGGCTCCAAATCCAATAACACAAGATGCAGTATTTCAGCGTCTCTCCGATACGCCTCTGTCCAAGTCCTCCGCATTTTGTGTGAAATTGATTTCCAGTGTGTGGAGAATTTGCGCCCCTGTTGGCTTTGTTGTGCAGACACATGCTGGGTTTTATGCTGCCCTTGGACGCCAGAAGTGCTTCCTCCCCCTCTCTTACTTACTAAACCAATCTCCACCTCATGTTCTTTTGTTTCGGTTTGTTTTTGCTCCAAAGCAGTTATCTCTGACATTCAGTTCAGGGACAGCTTTGTGACTACAGCAATGAAATGCCAATGCCCAGAAAGTTTCTCCAAGCCTGTTGAGAATTGCTAATTTATTATTGGGCACTTTCTTACTGAGAGACAAGTCTTTGCAGCTACTGTCCAAAAAAGTTTTCTTTGCTCGCCTACTTTTTTGTGTTTTTTTTCCCTAAAACTTTACAATGAAGTATAATTTATGCAATACAAAATGTAAACAATCACAGTATACAGTTTTGTGTTGGTTGTTTTATTTCCTATGCCTAAGGTATTTTTCTAAAATATTGCATTCCCTGCATCAACTGCTCATGCATTATAAAGGATTCAGCTCTAGGGGAGAGTTGATTGTTCTGTGATGGCAGTGGGCTCATTATAAGTTCTTGCAGATATAACCCACAATGGGAAACCATGAACAGTGACAATATGAGCCCTAGCTATTAAGGTTGTAATTGCAAATACAGTGTGTGGATTGTCAAGCCATCAGAAATCATTGGATCTTTGGAGCAACATCTTGAAAAGCTATCAAGAAAAGAACATCATAACATTTTCTGATGTCTCTGAATTACACCACAGCAACGAGAATGGAACGAGGTTGAGTCTGCCTTCGATCTCAGGCTTCATGCGTCCCCAGACACAAATTCTGTGTGGATGATGAAGACTGTCAGGCAATTATTGGTTTCTTAGAAATATCTCGCCATAATTTTACCTTCCTTTCCTTCCTTTGCCTCCTTCATTTCAGGATGTTGAACTCTGATGTGAATCAGTTCAGAACCCTGAACCTATACCGTCTCCTAAAGTGGTGGCATGACAGTAGATTTTACAGCTACTGCACACAGTGTTCACCAGTGCTCAGCAACGTGTTTCACGATCAGAGGGAGACCAGCCATCTACAATAAAACAAATTAAAGCACTGTGCGGTTTCTATTTTTACATCCTGGTTCTGATTTGGTGCTGAGAGATGATGAATTTTATAGGCAATCAGATGCGCTGCAGATTAATCAAATGATAGATTGGCCATAACTGCTTCACCGTAATGCTTCATTGTGTCTTCTCCGCAGGGAGGAATTTGCAGTAGGTACAGTCACAAAACATAATCCTTGGCCTAAATGGAGTAAAAGGACACTTTGAGGAGACAATATGTCCCATGTGACTTCATCCCAGGCCAATCCCTGTGCACCAGCACCCCCCACGGAGGCTCGGCAAGTCACCTTAGAGATCAGTGACTGACTCCCCAGCCACCTGCTGTATAAATATTCAATGTGCACTAAAGATATCCTGGCTCGTGCAGCGGAGAGAGACAAGGCTGTTTAGGAGAAGAAGGATTTGTCATTTGAATATGGTGAGCTCAACTGTGGCTATTGGCCTGCAAAGGTCAGGTATGGATGGTTGGTAAATATTTAATAGCTTTGACCAAGGCATGAAGAGTAAACAATCCATTCAGAGCTGATATGGATAGTCGGATATCGTAGGTAATAAACTGGCTGATCACTGGATCATGCCAGAAATAAAGGGGAATAGTTGCAAACTATTTTGTTGAACACTGTTAGTCTCTCAGCAGGAGCCGTTCTCTTGTGTAACATTCAGCGTTGATTTGCTTTTCTCTCTCCATCTACTCTGGCTGTATACGGGATAAAATATCATAATGTCCTTTGAAGCTTGATATAACCTTTCTTTGTTGTCTCCATCTGCAAAGAAAAACACAGTCACCTGCTTACAGCACGTTGTCTCACAGAGCACTGGTTGGCCTATAAAAAATCCTCCTCTCTCTTGAGCACCAAAAGTTGATTTGCCTCTAGAAGGCAATTGGCGAATGAGTCTGCTTGCCTTGCTGTAAGCATGCCTGTCTATGTATAAATAAAATATCTAATGACCAGACTGCATTTTTAAAAATAGAAGATCTACAGTGCTTAGCTTCTGCAACATGCCAAGTCACACCCTGGTAGGTTTCACGCCTGTTTAAACACGTTTTTAGAGGAACACGGTTAAATACGTGTTTTCGTAGAAGTCTGCTGTGGTGTTGTAGTCCCGCAATTCACCACCATCACGTTCACTGGACCCAATTGGCCATGGCCTCAACACCACATACCTGCTACATCGCACTGCTATAAAGAATTCATAGAACAAGCCAATAGCAAGAAATGTTTTTGCACATGAAAATTTTATCAGCCAATAGCCAGCTACCCATGTCTCTGAAGGTCAAGAGCTCCATACGTGACCATGTAAACATGATTTAAGTTACCCTGACAAGTGATGCTGGCTGATAGCACTCTATCAGTGGAATGGAAATCAGAATGTGTCACACATCTGACATGTACATGAGAATGCACTTACCCTCTGATGTTATATGTGGTTAAAGGGCAATCAATATACCAATGACAATTATTGTGAGAGGCTTCCCATCTCATCAGTAGGATATAGTCAAGGAGATGCATCAGCATATAGAATATTATTGATTGTATTGTTAGTGTAGTGTAAGGCACTTGATAATATAGTGGTCCTCTTTATATTCAACCATTTCTATATATTTCAATGCCTAGTGTAATTCACAGTGTGAGTGTACAGTGGGGTCCAAAACTCTTTTGTTTCAGCATTTATCAAAAACTAACAAACATTCGTTTTTGATAAATGATTAGTGGACTCAGACTTTTGGACCCCACTCTATGTCTGATTGAAAATACAAGAGTATATTTAGATATTTTTGGAGACATCATACAGGTTGTCCATTTCCAGAGATGGAAATGATGGAGATGCAGAATGATAAGTGCATGTTAGGTGGATTTTCAAGGTAGAATGCCAAATGCCCAAGGTGCCTAAAAATAAAATGGTGTGTCCCTTCTGGGACTGGTTGAGAGTTCACCGTCCATTAGAGTATACTGTTTCTCCCATGTGGGACGTTTGGAGAAAGAGTTGAAAAGATTGTTGTTTCAATCTCTGATTATGTCTTTTTGGTAGACTTAAAAACCAACACAGTACATCAGCATAACCTGAATGATGAAGAATTCATACTTAAGAGTTTTTGGCCCTCCAGCAACAAAAGGTCTTCATACATCCCGGTCAAAACCATGATGTTGTCTTTAAGCAGTAAAACAATGTTACACCACAGGCTCAATACAATAGTGACTGATTTAGATTGGGAGACTGAATTGATTCAATCAGTCCAGACTCACTGGAGATATTTCTGTTTTTTCCCCATTGAAATCTATTCATCGTTCATGTTAAGCCATGTGCTACATCAGATTAATGTGATGCAGGGTGCTTTTGGGTACCTTTGTTCTTAATTTGGAAAATTGGACAAAGGCTGTCCTCTAGCTGAAGTTTAACTTGATCTCGCCTCGGGAATCTGGTAGGCGATCGCTGGAGATTTATGGCCTCTGGAGGTAACAAAGTTAAATCTCTCTGTGCAGCTCCTCTGCATGCTCCTTCCCTCTTCCCTGCAGTCAGGATGATGGATTAGGCTGCTAGTGAAGAGGGGGCTGAGGAGCAGAGGCATGGTTTGGGAGATTGGCATTGTTGTAGCAGAAATGTCTCTTGTGGCTGGTGCCCAGGGCTCGGAGGAGACGCGTGGCTGAGCACGTAGCCAAGTGGGTCAGAACCGGTGTCAGTCTAAATCAGCCTCTCCCCGGCAACTCCGGCCACTACACTATGTCCACATTCATTCATTAAGCTCTGGGTTCTTTATGGTTCCTCGTGCATGTAGAGCCACTGTCTAACGCAATAAGTGTCGTCGGGAGCAACTCTTCCTCGGCTTCTTGGCAAACGCTGTCTGCATAACAATCCAAAACACTCCAAAACATTAATGTCACATGGTAGATGAAAAGGAGAGTGTTTAAGAGATAGTTCTGGGGGTTTTACTGTAATAGGTATCATTGTCCTGTCATTCAGTGTGATCTAAATGAAGTCAGGAGCCATCAGGGTGCCATCAGGGTGCCTTCTGGGTGATGTGGTGATGAAAAGGTCACACCGCATTGTCTCCATAATGGGACATAAGCCAGTTCATATTCACCTTAAGTGCTTTCACGTACAGTATGCTGTCCTCGTCCATAAGAATTGCTGATTCTGCTGTTCTGTGGGATTTATGGCACCTCAAATACATGAGATTTCTAAACAGCTAGCTGGAATTACATTAATCTTCTCCCTGTGAGATCAATACATGACTGCTACTTGCTCCTTTGATGAAAAATTTCAAATCTGTTTCCCATTTTTGCTTGCTGGTCTAGGTTCCATTCCTGTCTAGAAAAATATTGATTTGCTTCACCACAGACCCACTGCGTCCTTGTGCGTCACAATGCCCTTCTCCTCCTCAGAGATCCGGCTTAATTAAACCAATTTGTCCACTGGGACAGCATAGGCTCTCTCTCACATGATTACTGTCTCACCAGGGAGGACTCCACAGAGAATCCATGCTCCCTGATAGATAACTCCCAGTAAATGGCTCCAAGCACTTGCTCTGCAGTCAACAACTGACCAATGATGCCTGATGTTAATGGACTTATTGATAGATCATTTGTTTTGCCGATGCAATCTGTACAGTATTTCACCAACATTGACTATGCAATAAATCTAGACAGTTAATGCACCGTCTACCATTCTAGACCCACCTCTGGCTGACTGGGTACCATAACATCCTGCTGTTGTCCAGTAGCATTTTTCATGCAATCTGTCTTCATGGCCCACATTGTAAGAGTGTAGGTGCTCCCTGGCAGAACCATACACTCTATTTCAAGCCTCACGAGAATTTAAGAAACCGTATGCTGATCTGTAGTTCAACACAAACACTGCAATTCCACACAAATGTTTGAGTGTACTTGAATGTAGTCTGTCACTTGGAGTAGACAGATGTGTACTTTGTTCTCTAGAGCCTATATGTCAGTTTGTTACACATCTCCGTTCCATTATGTGAGTATCATGTTTAGTACTATATTTATCCACCCTCTCTAATACATGATATAATGTTGTTTACCACCATTTTACAGCTGTTACCAGAGTGCCACCCCCTGGACAACCTGTTAATTGCACAAAAAGGCAATGCCTCACAAACATTCTTTAGAGGTTTATGAAGAAACGAACCTGCACAGAAACTGTTCTATTCTAGTAGAGTGAGTTGTGCCCTGTTGTGGTTCAGTGTGTTTGTGTATTTGCCCCATTTACAGTTATTTTTGACAACACATGCTGATAAGGATATATTGTCTTTCTGCTGGGAATTGCACAGTGAGGATGGAGCATCAAAGGATATTTATGCCAGTTGGCTTGATGTTCCTATTAACTGCATTCATTTGCACCAATAATTTAAACTTGAATTATTTAGTTTAATGTTCACCAGTTATGTAAGTGATATCAATGCAATATTCATAGACACAATCTATCATTGCTTATGTGGATTATGTGTAGAGATCATTTGTAACCATGCATTTTCATTCCAGGAAAACAGATAATTGCTTCTAGCAGGACGCAGGGTCATTTAAGATTAAAACTGGTGTCTGCTGGGTTGTAACAGATCCCCTTCATTTTTAAAAGTTACATTTTTCTGTCTCCCATTCATGCAGAACCAGGGTACAGGTTTTCATTTTTCAAAGAAGACAGCATCGTCACTTGAAGAGAAAGACAGGGCAGGAGAGACATCAAAGTGAGTTTGACTGAATCTCAGGATATATTTCAGCAAACTCTTTTCTCTGAACGTCTGTACCACAGACTCCACCACACCCATATTGGATGTGGTGGAGTAACTGTAACTGTAACCAATAACTTATCCTGATGGGGTTTTGTGTTTTTAGAGGTATTGTTCTTTTAGGTTTTTCCTGGAAACAATTGGTTCAGAGTCCAAGAGAAAGTGGTTTGCCCATTCTATGTAACTTCGAAATACCGAAATCAGCCTAGACCATGAAGGATGTTTTCAACTTGAATTTCTGCCTACCTGCCCTGGATAAGAAGCACTCAATCATCATTATCTCAATATCTTTGTGGGAGTAACTTGTGTCTTTTCTTTGCAAATACTGATACAATATTTTTCATTTTCTAATCACCCTCCAGAATAAAAAAAATATATTACTGTGCTTACATTGTGTGTTTATGATAGACGGGTACTGTACACAATTCTGTGGTAAAAGTAGGCCGTCACATCACTCATACACTTTGGATACAGATAATTTATGGTTGAGGTTTCTGGTCAACTTCTAACTGCAGCATCACATCGCCTTTCAAATAATGCCAAACACACTGGAGCTGCGTTGTTCACTTGTACATTATGAGAATGTATACAATTTTCTAGCCATTTGAGAAGAGTTGAATCCTATAGTTGGTAAGTTGTGAGACTACCACTACTTCAACTTTGTGCTCACTCAATAATTCCAGAGAGCCTCTTTTCTACGCAAAGCCCTCTTCTCAAGAGCTTTGGAAACACAAAACCTTAACCAAACACTCTTGAGGTGTGTATGGGTCTCCTGTCAATGGACAGAGCTCAGCTGCCTTACCATCTGTTTCTGAGGCACAGTGCTAATTTCTACTCATTGTCACAGGATTGCCATAGAGCCCTTCAAAGAGAAGGATTGTGGGTTATTTTGAGGGTTATTGGATTCTTTTTTTTTTGCCTCCAACTCTAGTTCTTGCACAACCTTTGTCCTCAAAGTTATAGAATATTAGTGCACAGGGAGTGTTTTTATTACAGGAATGAAATCTGTTTGAATCTCACATTTACAACAGTGAGACAACAGTATGCCAGTATTGTCGAACCTTTGATAAAGCGGTGGCACGTACCTCCTTTGTGTGACATGAACAACATTGTTAATTCGCTACCCCGCCCCACAGTCAATCCTAATCCAAGTGAAGATGGCTGACATTCTTCCTAAACCACTTGATATAGAATAGCACAATGGAGGTACACTTGGAAATATCCTGTAAGACAGAGAAAACAATCTCTGGCTCAAAGAGTCTGCCCATCCATACTTCCCTTAGGGGATTCTGAGCTTTCATTTTTTGATCTGGATGGAGGGCTGCTTTAACCATCGTTAAGCCAGAGCCCAAAGGATGTATAAAACATTGCTGAATTCAAGGTAAAAAACAAGGTAGACCTTCTATGCTTCTAAGAGAAGGTATTCTCAAGACAGCTTAAGAATGTGAGATGTACTGCTATTTTTTTCAGGTATTTTTTAATACTGCAGTTTTCTTTGCATTCACTTTAGACTTCACTTTGAATATAATAATCATAATTGACCAAAAAAACTGATGACCATATTATCAAGGGGAGCTGATCAATTATATATCGTATATCCAGGAATGTCATGACTCAGTGTATGACAACAGTGAACCCAGAGAGCAATGCTCACTTGTTGCTCTGCAGCGTCAGGGTTTCGATGTTCAATGTGTTCATTTTCTTACATGTGCCAAAAGATAATGCACCTTATGAAAAACAAACTGTATTTACTGGCTGACTGACCCATGAAGCACTAATTGCACTATAAGTATTTCCCAACAACTTTCTGGGAATTGAGATGAGGAGTCATTTGTAGCGGTTGTAGCCATTGCCAGGTCTCCCAGAGCCTAAGTGTGTTGAGTCCAAGCCCTAGCTAACATAGTCAATCACTGAGATAAGTTCACTCAGTCAAGCATGCAGCATGGCTATTATGGGGAGGGATTGATCTGTACAAAATGATCAATATTAGTAATGACAGATTAGAACAATTGCTTGTAATAGAAGCTAGTACAAGTGACCCAGTGACTTCAGTTTATAAAGGTAATGTTGTGAAAGATTACTCGATGTAATTGTAAGTAAGTTCTACTCAAATTATAGGGTACAATTATCTCTCAAATCTCATTATGGGATTTCATCGTTACGCAGATGGACCGTGGTTGCGGATGACGTCATTCAGTCCTACTGGCCTATCCTAGAGATTATGTATCTATACTTTGAGATATTGTCTATACCAGGAGAACTGTGACTGATGATTTGGTCTGATGAAGAATGTGTGTTAATGTGTGTCTCCCGCAGTCGGTCTCTACTCAGGCACAGCATAGACTTTGAATTGTCTGCCAAGTTACAATATACAGTGAATTTGAATTTTGTAATCAGTATCACTAATCTGATTTGTAATGCTCAAATTTGGTCACTCAAAACATCAATTTTCAAATGTACATCTCCTTTATACCCAAGGAGAGCGATGAGAAAAATCATGACTTAGAAACTAACTGAGAAGCTTGATGTATTGTATGTTGGTATCGATTTTCCAGAATCACTTCTGGCCCTTGATGTTCACTTCACTCATGCACTATTTAGCCATTTTCTTGAATTGTTTGGTTGTTTTTTTTAGATGAAAAGAGACGGACGTTTGGCAATTTAGAGCTCTGAAGTTTGCCCTAAGACACCCAATATCCTCTTTTAAAATATAACTGAGAATTTGTATCCACTAGATGGATATAAATTCCTGATTTAGGATTGTTCCTTTTATTGAAAGTATTTGAGAAGTGCTCCACAAATCTGCTAAGGTTGATATCAGCTAGCATGTGTTCACAGCTGCTGGCTTTCAAAGTTTACTGTTGAGGTCTGTCATAGTTTATGTGCTTCAAATTGACCCTTGTGCCAAATGTTTTTTCAGGGATGTCAGGTTAAGCATTTCCTATCTCTTTAAAACTGAAACAAAGATATTTTATTTAGATAACATAAACAAACACAATTGTGATTATCAGCACCACAATCTGTAAGAGAATAATAACATGATGGAGAATGTTCCTTTTAAAATGACCAACACAAGTATGCATAACATTATAACATCTTGTCTTCCTTTAGCCAGTCCATGGGAATGCCCATTCCTTGTTAATTTGAGGTTTTTCACTTATTTCCTATTTCTCAAGAGGCCCGCTCTTGGCTTGCATGCATCATATCAATTCTGATACCATCTGCTTTGGACAGGACAATGAGTGTAGTATGCTAGTCACTATCTCCCTGCATCTTTGGAATTACAAAGTGCTCTCATCTTTTCCCCTATTCCACTTTCCCCAGCTTTCATCAAATTTCCACAGCAGAAGATGAGAATGTACCGCAGCAACTGTCAACTGTGGTTTGTCTTTTTGAGCTTTGGAACATGCACATGGGAATACAGGATTACTCCATCAGCAACATGGGGAGTGAAGTTTATTGAAAGTAAAAGATCATTTCCAAAGCTCCTCTGCATTCCTTTTTGTCCATTTCAAATATTCACTCTGTTTAATGAATCACACTCTATCACATGCCCAATATATTTGGTAGAAAACTGCAGTGTGTATACCATATTTCATGTGTACTTATTTCCCATGGTGCAGTTTTTGATGTCTCCCAGCTGTTCAACATCTGCAGATTTGTGTTTCCTGCCCAGAGTCGATTCATGCACACATTTCCCATGATTGCGTGCTTAGCCTGATCCTGCTGCTTCCATGCTATGTGCTCTATCCTGCTCTCCACTTCCCTTTTTCTAGCCCTGTAATCTGATCCTCGACCCAATAGAGTGTACAACGCAGATCTTGTAGCACAACATCCAGAGTGCCACAAGGCACCCTGCCTTACAATTATGAGACTCCCCCACCACCACTGGCTAGCCAAATCCCTTGTCACTGTGGACACAAGATGAACAGCAGTGTGCAGACTCATCCAGTTAAGATGGCATTTCCTCCTGTGACTTCTTCACATTGATAAGAACCATCCCAGGAGACGGAAGGGAGCAGGGGAGGTTGCGGGAGGGGAAAGGGAGCACCAGTATAATTGCTGAGTCCCCTAGAATCATGTGCGTGAAGTGCGTAAAATGCACATGCCAGAACCCATTTGTCACAGCTTATCTATTAGATGG
>OOFE01003379.1:18169-34813 GCA_900323365.1 Monocentris japonica
TATTCTGAAAAGTAATTACACTAAAGTAGAGGTGCTCCAAAATAATTTTGACCTAGCAGTTGTGAGGGATGAGGAAAACCTTGGATATTACAAGAGGAACTGAGTAACAAATTTAACAGGCATTTGATGGATTGGCACATGCCTGGCATGCCAAAAGAGTATCACTATCCAAGATATGCAGAGTGTTTCGCCAGTGGAACATGAATTCTGCACCCTGACACATTTAGACATGTGTGAACAAACACACACACACACACACACACACACACACAGCCCACTTCCTCTAGTACACTGACACATGTACAACATGGCAGTGGTACCCAAGGGTGGTTTAGCATTGCATAACATAGCTGATTCCTTACACACACACACACACACACACGCACACAGACACTGACACAGACATACATTGCTGTCCCAGTGGCCTACTTTTATTTGAAGAATGCTTTCTTGTGTCCTATTTTTACATTGTGCTGTGAGTACTGTGATCGGTGTGTGTGTGTGTGTGTGTCATAGTTTAGGATATTTTGTTATTTTCATCTCATACTTGTATCTTTGTTCTGTCAATAATCCTCAAATCTTCTATACTCTAATCTGTACACATATGTAGAAGTGCCACACACACACACACACACTCTTACTGACCTATTTTATACTATAGGGTAGGACAGAGGCAGCAGGGAATGGGTCAGGACATGCAGACAACATTACTCTTTCCTAGCGTGTTCAACAATGGCGTCATTTCTCTCTCTCTCTCTCTCTCTCTCTCTCTCTCTCTCTCTCTCTCTCGCTCTCTCTCTCTGTGTTTGTGTGTGTGCATCCAGCACTCTTGTACCAAATCTAAGCCCCCTTCTCCTCCAAGAAATTTGTGGAAATCAGAAATAAACAATTTGCCCCATTGACCAGCTCCATATAGCATATAGATGGTATGAGTGTAAATATCAAACTGAAAATATGCTGCAATAGTTATCAAGGCTCTTCAACTTAAGAACAAAAGTTTCCTCGCTGCATTGAAATCGGAAGTTGACTGGAATAGCACAGAATAGTTGAGTCAATAAATAGCATTCTACTGATATTTATTCTTTCACTAGTGAGGTTTTTAGTGCCAGTTGTTCACATCTGTGTTTGAGGAATTGTTTCTGGAGAGTTACCTCAAATACAATCCATGCTGGGAAGTTCATTAACTCATTTTCAATTATGAAGCTTACAGTTAGCAACTGTAAGTAGAAATTGACAAACACATCTATATACATTGAGTTAATGATTAAAGATTGGAATTTGTTTTACTAAATTGCACAATTACTTTTTACATTGTACAGATTCCAATGATGTCTCCCCCAAAACTTTTGTTTGAAATACTTTCAGCTGAGATATATGCAGTAAGGAATAGTATTTGACATCTGCTTAGCACATTTTATTACATGGTTAAAACTGGCATGGCTATGAATTTGTATTTGTGTGTCGATAGATAATTAGCTAGAGTGACTCAACCGCATTATGCCCTGAAATACACTGGTACACACATCCACACACCCATGCTGACACAGTGCACAATACAGTCCTCAACTTCATCCACCTTACCCCATCTCTGCCTCTCCCTGTGTTGCTGACCTACATTCTGCAGCATCCCAGTTACATAACCAGGGTTGTTGATCACCGCAGGCCCAGCGCTGGTGATGTCACTGACTCCCCCTCCTTTCTCTCTCTGGCTCACACACTCAGCCACACAGTGCTCCACTCGATGACTTATTAACTTTAATTAACTGCATAACATCACAGACAGCCAACTGGGTAGACCATTCTGGGTTATATCACCACATCTTGTACTTGAAGGATTATTGTGTGTACATGTGTGTGACAGATAATGATTAATTTAGCTTTCATATCAACAAAAATGATACCCTTAAATAGTATTAAATGATATACAAGTGGATTGTTAGGGCAGGGGATTAGTTTCATTACTCAAGCACTTATTGCTCCTTGGTTTTGCAGGGCAGCCTAGACAACCCATGTAATCAAACAAACAGCATCCTATCCATCATATTGGAGGTGGATGATATTTTTAAATGGATAAATAAAATGCCAATATTGGCCCAGTATATCAGCAAAATGAAATATCGCTCTGATCCTGTATGTGTGTGTGTGTGTGTATGTGAGCATGCTGTCACTTTAGTTGCGTCCCACTGACCTGCTCCCTGAAGCAGCAACAAGAGAGAGCTTCTTTTAGAGCAGTTTGCTCAAGTTTACACTGCAGGGGCATGTGACGTAACCTCCCTCCCTCCTTGCTTCCTGCTCACTCTCTCTCAACCCCTCACTCTGAATACCCCCTTCTCTCCTCAACCCCCTCTCCTCTATCCTTCTCAGTGACCTACTTTTACTCAGGGCCTGTTTTCACAAGCCTCCACACATTACAGCTTTTGAAAAAAAAAATGGGTTGAAAAAAGGAAAAGAGAATTAGAGAGAGAAAAGGAGAGCAAAAGATTGAAGGATAGAGAGAGGAGAGAGAGAGAAAGGAAGAACGAGGTGCAGAGAGAGAGAGAGAGCGCGCGAGAGAGAGACTATAATGAACTACAAAGCACTGCGGTTTCTATGAAATGTCACCTTATAGTTCATTGGTGGCTGGCATGGCAGGCTGTGGTGCAGCATTCGCCCTGTGGTTACCCAGCAGAAAGGAAAACACATCAGGGTTTCATATTACTGACAGAAAACGACTCTCTCTGTGGTCAACTGCTGAGCTACATAATGCTATATACCATTATCCACACATCTGTATAGATATGCAGGAATACGAATAGCTTCTGTCAAACTTTTCTAAATTACATATGGGTAGTTTTGTTACTTTTAATCAACTTTACATGGGCACAAAAATTGTTGAGATTAAATTGAAAATAGGTCTGCTTTAATTTGAGCTTTTTAAAAAAATATTCATAAACATCTGCTTTAATCCAAGGTTTAAAACTATTCCTAACTCTTTAGCTGTCATATGTTGTTAGTCCTAATATCAAGAAATGTCTTCCTTGGTTTTGGTCACATTCTGTTTTTGTTAACATTTGGATTACAGATCAGATGGTATACTGACATTTGGAAGTTTCACTGAAATTGCAACACCTCTGTAACTGATAGCAGCAAGGCAGTTAGCTATTAATGGCTGTTATGTAACCCTTGTCGGCAACATGCTCTGCCCCTGCCAACTTGTTGTTCCCATCCGGCTGACGGGAAGCTGTTTTTCCAGTAACAGTGTGGTCAGATCCAGGTAGCCATACTTGACATTACATTCTGACGCATTTTCTTCTCTCCCAAGGCAGTTATATAATTTGTTTTGCTTGCTGCAGTCTGATACATTCTGGGATTTTCTCCCCTTCTCTCCTAAACACATATTTTAGAATGCTTGATGGCATTGGGCAACACTGGGTTACATCAGAGACGGAAAGTAAAATGTTGTAACTATTCTCGTTATTCTCCTTGTATAGGCCTACTTTTGCGATATGACACTAGTTTATGAGCGTTTTTAAAAGGCTGTACTTTTTATTCCACTAGAGTTAAAGCTTTTTGCCCCTACGTTTACTAAAATAGGTTTTGGGAGGTAATACTTGTACTTTTACAATTACACAAAATCAAAAGCAATTTTGAAAATAATGACATACTTAGATAGTTTTTGTTCTTCTGGGCAACATATTCTCCCAAGTTATGTTAAAAAAAAGTTTAGAAAGCTCATTTAACATTTTGTCCTCTGAATATGATCTTGTAACTAGACAGCCTGTTATGTGTGGTGTACTTTGGGAGTGCATGATTCAGCTAGCCAGGAGATTCCCATGTACCACTGGTACTGGACCACGTTGCCCATGTGTCACATTGTGCTACTCGCATTTAAAAAAAAACCTTCTCTGCCAGAAAGAGGGGAAGATATTTCGAAATAGTGATGTTGTGCTAGAAGTCTGGCAGACTGCGATGTTCTTGTCTGAGTGCTGCTTTAAGTTATGACTCACATAAGTGGAGATAGGCTGGTCAGGAATGCGTGTACTAATGTGTATGCCACTTTCATCATGTACTTCATAAGGGGAACACAGAGTTCAAAAGAGACCCATAAATTCAACACCCTTTTATTTTTTGTTTTGAACCTTTCACAATCAAAAATGAGTGTTTTTTGTAACCTTTTTGCAGATCCACATGTGAAGTATAACAATACATAATCACTTCTGGACAAGCCTAATTCATTTTTCTCCATTTTCAGGAAGCCTTTCGGCGAACAACAAACATTATACAGTATCACAGAGTACAAATGGTAATAAGGGCATGTGTCAGCATGGGTAAATACACAGCACAATCAGGAAGAGCATAGGGCAAATGACACAACAGAGGGACAGAAAAAATACACATAATCATAGCCAAAATAATAATTGAATATAATAGAACATAATAATAATAACATAATAAAATAATGACAACAGTATACAAGAGATAGAGATAGACACCTTTACATTTATACACAGTGGCCAGAGGCAGGCACCAGGAAGTGAAACAGTTAAAGTAACGTGTACACACTGTATGATCTACTGCATCTACTGTAGCTAAAACAACTCAGTGCAGAAGTGAGCAGACATTGGCCTGTATGGGGACAATGGACATTACAATAAAGAGGCACCTTATGAAGAGAGAGCAGCTTTACCGGTTGCAATTGGAGAGCCATTTCATTTATTTGATAGACAATTTTTGTTTGTCTTGAAAATAAAGGATTTTTCACTTTTGGTGAATGGCTGGCAAATGAGGATAACTTTGTGCTTGTCTGGTTTTGCCAACAAAGCAGTGTGTGGCTGCATAGCCTTGACTGATATGTAGATTACTGGCCTTGACTGTGGCGCTTTCTGGGTCTAAGAGGTCATTGCTTGATTACCTGACTCCAGGCCTCAAGCTGATCCATGAATCTGAATTTCTTTTTCTTTTTTTTTTACAAGCGATGGCTCATACACACAGTTAAAAGAACATCTTTGAGGCATTTCCTAGACAATGAGGGACTGTACAAGAACTCTCAACAAGAACAAACTAATCACTTTTCATAGTCTACGACTTCCACATCCCACTGCTTTATTTTTTGTCATTTCTGCCACTTGTTTTCTTCTTAAAATATATATTCAATATATGCAAATTTATATATCACAGTAATATACAATCCAAGTGCTTGAGAAGTGAAGGGGTTTTCTGTGCAGATGAGGAGGGGGGAGGAGAAAATGGAAAATAGTACAGATGTGTTCAGAGGGAGGAAGAATGGAACTCTGGATGCTGAGGAAGGATGTATATTCTTTGGTCAAGGGAATGTTCCCATAATGCCATGCTGGAAGTATATGCGCTGGCTACCCACCAAGGCAGTTTAGTGAATAATGTTTGAATTTTCCAGGGAAATATCCCAGACTCGAGTTTCATTCTATTCCCTCCCTTGTTTTTTCTCTCTGACACCTTGCTGACATAAATTATTAATTGGTTTTATTGTTAGTGAGAATAAATGGAGGGATGGGGGAGGGAGGAAAAGAGGAAGGGAAGGAGCTCCATTTGGGAAACAGGTGACAGTGAAACTTGATGGTGAAATCACATCCTAACTACACCCCACACAGATAAATGGCTTCTTGTCTGGCTTGTTAGGTAGTGCAGTGAGTTGATAGAGCTCTGTCCTGTTATCAACCATGGTGGAGGGAGGTTGTAGTAGTCTATCTGCCATATGGTGGGCAGACACCAGAGAGTGATGCACTGAGAGAGGTGACAGGTCAATGTCTTTGACAAGTCCAAATTTAGAGCTGCTGCTTGTTCTTAATCTCGCCTCTTATTCCGGCCATTCCTCCCACCATTGGATCCCTTCTTCCCTCCCTCCTTTTTTGCCTCCCCCCTCTCGTTCACCTCAAGCTCCTCCTCTTCGTCATACTCGTTCTCTGCTTCTTTGCTCTCCCCATTTGCTTGGCCACTGTGTTGGTTGCTGGGTAGAGCCAGGTAGGGGTGCTGGGGCAAGGTGGGAGATGGGGATGCTGAGGTGTAGCCGCTAATTGGCCCCTCCACCTGAGTTCCTGCTGCCCCATTGGACAGAGCTCTGTACTTGAGGCGGAGTTTGTGGGGCAGGGCAGTGGCTTTGACTTCGGCTTGACACTCCCCGCTCTGACCTACAGCTCCCATTGCCTTCTGGTGGTAGCTGCTGATATCTGAGGAAGAAGAGGAGGGTGACTCGTCATCTGTGGAGCCTTCCTTGTCAGAGCTGCGGGGGTCCCCATCACTGGATGAGGTATCTTTACCAGAGGAGTTCTCCTGGTAGAAACCTTGGGCTCTGGGGCCTCCCTCATAGGTGAGTACCGGGGGCTCTTCATCCAGTGTGTTAAGGTAGGCATTGTGCTGCTGGAAGGAGGACTTGTCTTCCTCACTGTTGTGAAGCAGATCAGGGGCGAAGGGGTTCTGGTGGCCATCCGTGTGCTGAAGACTATTTTCTTGGCCCTGATAGCTGTAATGCACCTGATGGTTTGCATGTTGTTGTGGGGCACTGTACCTTTGTTGCAGCTCCTCTACTGGTTCAGCATAACCATTAGTGTAATCGTATTGTGGTGAGTCTACGGTTTTTGTCCTCTCTAGCTTCTCAGCTACCTCTGTGATGGTCACTGAGAGCTTGGAGGTTAAAGTGTGTTGGCCCTGCTGGGATGGCCTGCTCTGCTGGGCCTGGGAGTGCTGGTCCTCTGGCCTCTGACTCTCCATGGGGTAAGAGCCACTGCTGGAGCGGTACAAGATCACGCTCCTCTGTGCAGAAGTGGCCTGGGGAGCAGGGCTGGAGGCCTCCAAGTGGCACTGCTGCTGTTGGCGGTGGTGGTGCTGGTAGTCCATGGCACATTCATCCTCTGGGGCATTCTGCTGGTGAGCAGCCACCAGAGCAGTGTGGCTACCATGGTAGACCCCGCTGGGCATCCCATTGGGCATCCCGGTGGGAATCCCATTGCTTTCCAGTCTGCCCACCTCCATACTTGAGGGCTCCATCTTGATGTCATAGCCCATGGGTTCTGGGCTGTCTCTGGAGGAGCTGTCAGACATATCAGAAAGGGATCCGCGGGGAGAGTACTTAGGGAGAGTGGTGTGGTGCTCACCTCGGCTTGACTGTTCAGTTTCGGAAGAGTCAGAGTTCAGCATCACTTGGGATGCGCTGGAGTAGCCGCTGCTCGAGAGGTAGAGGTTACTATTGGGGGTGCCTTTGGTGCTGCTCCCATTGCCACTAGTGTTGCCACCAGTAGCACTGTTAGAGATTTGCTGGCTTTTCTCCATGTAGGAAGCTGTGCTGATGAGACCAAAGCGCAACTTGAGCTGAAGGAGCTCTGTTTTCAGGCGAACATTCTCCTCATTTAGCGCCATGACTCGGTTTTCCAGCACCATGTCATTGAGGCGACGCTTCTCCCTTGAGCGCTTCGCTGCTTCATTGTTCTTCCTCCGTTTTTCCCAGTAGGAAGCATCTTTCTTCTCATCAGAAATGAACTCCCGCTTGCGCCGGGAGTTCAAGTTAGGTTTGGTAGCTTTAGCCTGGCGACCGGCACGTGGTCCACCATCAGGCAGGGGGGATGGGAGGCTCTCGCTGTAGTTAGAAAAAGTGTCCACGTCCAGGGCATTTTTGTTGCTGGTGGATGGAAGGTGTAGACCCAGGTTTTCCATTTTTTCCAGCTTGGGGCCAGAGTGGAACTCTAGCAGTAAGGGCAAAGGGGGGAGGGAGAGGATGAGTAACTGTATAATCCAACTGTTTTTTACTAAGGGATTTGACCTATGTCGCAGGATCTGCAAAAAACTCTGGATGGGGTATTTGAGCTCCTCGATGGGAGAACCACATTGATTTTGCCTTTGAAAATTCTACTCTGTTACTTTTTTCTTCTTTTCAAATTCAAAATGTTCAAGTGTCCAAATTAGCCAAGAAGATCAGAAAGAGATGGACCTCCACAAAAACCTCACACATTGAACTAGTGTTCTGAACTAAGCAAAGAACTAAAAAAGAAAGTTTGTTATTTCAACAAAAAGTCCTGCGGCTCTCTTGGGAAGTAGTTCAAAGTAATCTCTTGAGTCTCAGTAGAAATGATTTTGAGTTTGTCTGTGTCTTCCTTAATCTTCACCAGGGCTTTAATGCCTGTCAGGCCGGTGCCCTGCTTCTCTGGGTGTCTAACAGAGGATGTAGGTCAGTCCGTCTACTCTGGGGTTTTTCCACGGCTCAGCACTCCCTGAGGACTCGGTTTCAGCGCTGCTGCTTGTTGACCAGTATCTGGGTAATGGAGACAGAGAGAGACAGAGAAAGAGAGAGAGAGAGAGAAAATAAGAGAGATTATCTGCAAGAACACAGTTCATAGTGATATATATCTACAATTCAGTCCAATAAGCTAATATGGTCTAACCTGTAAGGCAATGGCAGTCTTACCTCACTAATTGTAATAAATGTTTTGTTACTGGCAAATCACTTACACCAAAAACAATGACATAAGCATCAAAGTTATGTAATGTTTTCACTTCCACAGGAGATATTTATAGTTTCTATTGTTTGATAGAGTATATTGCCCTGACTTCCTTGACTTCAGGGTGGGGGGTCAACAGAGGTTAAGCTGCCATACAGAATGTAGGTCAACAATATTTCTTGGAAGTCTTGACTGGCTGGCTGGCTGGCAGCACAGGAAAGAGTAGTGAGGGCTGAGGCTGGGGTTGGGACTGAGCTGAACAGTTCTGTGCTGCTGCTGCTGCTGCTGCAGAGCTCTTGTGTAAGACACTGCACTGTCACAGTCACATAACTAGGACTAGGGCAGGCTGACCATGTGCCAGCTCTGCAGAGACTGACAGAGAGGGGAGGTAGAGCGGCAGTGGTGCACATATCTATTTGTGGTTCATGAATCTGATATATCATCACACATTCTCTGTGACCTATATGGTGGTATGGTGAATGGTGACACACACATTTCCTGTGATTATCGTTTCGCTTTCTAAATATCATAAGCGACTTAAATGACATTCCCCCCAAAGTGGTGAATACTAGACCAAATTAGAGGCAGTAAATCAGACTAATTCTTGGTAGATGATCCTGTAGCACTTTGGTGGTTGCTGGTGCCTTTTCCAACCTTTTGCGTAACTCAATATGTCAGACTCCATGGGCCTTTATGTGTCATAAAAATAGCTGCCAAACTGAGACAAAACACAGCTTGTTATTCAACTGTACACATCTGTGCTGGGCTGTCTGTGTGCATGTGTGTGTCTGTGTGTGTCTGTGTGTGTGTATGCAGGGGAGATAGGACTGTTGACACTAATCAGGCTGCGATGGCCCATCTGTTACAGAAGCAAAGTCTCTGTTCTTTTGAAACTATCACACTCTCTGAAATTACAGAACACCACAACCTGCTGCACTTCCTTATGTAGTATCAACATCATAGCTTAACAGGAAACCTTGCCCAACCAACATCCTTTTCACCACAAGTTATCAACAATGTTGAATGCTGCATCAATGTCAACCGTAGTACAAGGTTACGTAATAACTAGATCTGGTTCTTGTTTTAGGTCTGATTTGTCTGTTTCTCTCACTGCACAGTAGATATACAGTAATTAATAACACATTACATTGAGCCCCAGGGACCATTGTGAACATGAAGACATATTTTTTATGGCACACACAGAGTGCATGTAATAATGTGGGTAATTATGTCAGTGGGTTACAATGACTCCTCTGGTGTCACTTTTATTTACAACACCCTGAAAGCAAACACAGCACATCTGTTTAAATATGAACAGTTGGTTTTATCACCAATGATGCTGATAGGCCTAATCTTTCTCCTGTTTCTGCCCAATTTCACATATTGGATTCAGGAATCAGTGTTGCTTAATAAATAGGGTAAAATAAATAGGGTTCCTGAATGTCAAAAAAACATCCATGAGAAAAGTGAAAAGAGTCTTTGAAGCATTGATTAGTATTGGGCAAGTTGTTATTATTCTTTGGTGTTTGCTAATGTTGGCCATATTTCATACTTTAATCCAAAGTCAATAACAAAGAAATGCAGTTGGCAATATTGTAATGCACCAACTAATGGCCACACAACCACACTGGGCACCTTATATACCTATTTATTACATAATTTCTTTATTGACAAAAAAACATGTTGACTTCAAGCAAGTGGGTACTGAGTATTTTTTTTTTCATTTCACTGTTTCAATTAATCCTTTCTTATTTGATACATCATAATTTGCAAAAAAAACCCAGCTAATGTAACTGCCAAGCAACCCCCAAGTTGTTCATTTTTGACCAATGTGTGTTTTCAGTTTTAGTTAATCAATAATATAAAGCAGACTTTTGAGAAATTCGGTGTACAGTATGATATGGGGAATTAGATAACAAGGTGAAAAGGTCATTTTTTCATTTCATTGTGACTTTAATCTGGTGAGCTTCTTCTCGAGACTGGTTAGTGCATTTTTCTCCTACCCCAGGAGTCCATGACCTTGTTAAATAATCACAGTCACAAAACCATATTTAGTATCTATGACCTTGAAGCAGCTTGGCTTCTGCTCTCAACATTTATCTTTAATTGGACTACACCATTGATGTGCCCAGGCCTATCATTTTGGACCTCTGATTAAGGGGTAAGTAAATCTAGGTAGGCTACAGGTTAGACCGCACACAGGATTTCCCTCCTTTAGCAAAATTACATTTTCCTGTTTTTTCTACTGTTTTATCTCCATCAAAGAATATATGGAAGAAAGCTACAGTGCGTGCTAAGGACTTTCCACCAACAGAGGTGGGGAAATGCAGGGTCAGGTCCCTAACCCAGCCCAAATCATTTTCAAAAAAGGACTTGCTGGAGAGGGGGTGCGAAACAAAGAGGGGGAGGTACGGGAGCGCGCATATGTCTGCGTTGTCCCACTGACCTAGAAACGACGCTACGCAATAAACACTCCTCCTGTCTTTGACGGTGTGCCATAAAATAGGTCAGTGGGACTGCAAGAGAGGGAGGGCAGGAGAGGGAAAGAGAGTGCGCTCTAAAAATAGAGCGACAAAAAGAGGTGAGGGAGGGAGGAAGACAAGACGGGAAAGGGGGGGGTAGAGGTATTCAGTTGGTGGAAATGAGAGGAATTTTACAGACACTGCGGCATGGGGAATGAAATAGGCAAACTTGAATACGTCATCGGCCTAAAAATCGGATTATGAAAGCCCCAGTGCTTCACATGCAACATTAATTCCTCCGTGCTCTAGAAACTCTATGACACCTATGCAGCGAGAAACAACATGCACCAGTGGCAGATAAGGTAAGAGACATGGAGATCGCATTGACGTCAGAGCACACACCCATATCTGCAGCCAAATTCACACGTAACAACCTCTCTCTCGGGACTGCGTGTGGGGGGCAGGGGGCTGCTGTTGCTGCTCGTAACCTACGTGCTCTGAATTTCTCTGTTGCAAAGCAAACCTCGCGTAACAGAAGCACATTACATAGCGACAGAAGCTACAGGTTACTGGCTATTAATGCCCTGCAATCTCTCTCCTCTCCGTATGATAGCTAAGAATAAACTAAGGCTAGAACATCACCAGGGTATAGTAGCGATAATTAAGAGACATTTGGAGGCATAGTACATCATCTCATGGGCCCTTTCCGCACTTAATAAATTCCATTAAAATAATGACTCACTGCTGTCTGGCCTGGGACTTTTTTTCAGTTTTTTGGCTGAGGAAAATGTAGCTCTGAATTAGTTCTCAGACACTTGCTGCCTGGGGAGGAATGCTGCACCTTTGACCCCCTCCAAGGCAAGTCTGAGTAATGTATGACATCCCTTTCCCCTCCTCCATCTCCTCCCACACACGTGGAGGGGCCCTAGCCAGGGGCCTCCATTTTGCCCCATGACTTTAGTTAAGAAAACCCACTGACCTACTAAGAACCAGGAATCCAAACATGCCAGGTCAGCTATAGTCCTATAACTGCATAACTGCATGTTTCCATTCAGTTATATGTGTTTACAAAAAATCCTACCTGTACTAAACAGTCGGGACAAAATACTAGCACTAAATCTTGCATTTCCAAGAGAAAAGTTCATCCGTTTTTTTTAACCAATTATAAACGTCTTTATAATGATCATTACCTTGATTTAGAAATATTACTAATTTGTAATATCCAGAATCCAGATCCAGAATTGTGTCCTGTATACAATTGTTTCGTGTGGACTGCTCTCGTTTAATGGTGCGTCTGTTTTTCAAGAACATCTTTGTATCCCAAAAATGTTCATGTTCTAGATCTGCCTAAAGTTACAGAATGCCTTTAGTGTGACTGGCTGCTGCACAGTATGTGGCAATTGCATAGATTGACAACTTTTACTGAGCAATGATCAAGTCAAAGCTTTGAGCTACTTTACAGTCACCAGATTGATGCACTTAGTGCATGAGAGTACTTACAAATGCATCAATTCATGGCCACTACAAGTAAGGGTCAAAATGGGCCAAAAAGCTAAGTTATTGAAGTCTGTACAAATCTTTTCCACTGTGTACTCATATTCCCCAGAGGAACTGACAGAGCAGTCAAAGTGGTGTTGGCTCTTGCCCCATACTTGTCTGTCCCCAGATACAGGTCTGACCTATATTCAGAGAGCTGGCTGGGAAGGGGCAATGCAGACAACTCTGAAACCAGACCAGCTGGCAGCAAGGAGTCTAAAACTCACCAGAACTCTGCCTGACTAGCCAGACAGGGGTTTCCATCCATTGCATCACATCCTGGATGTTCATTTGTTATTCTGATTTCACAACAAAGCCAAGCCAAAACCTCACAAAGATCTTGAGACAGTTTTGTACTGAATAAGGGCAGTCACTATCTGGTTTAGCCTCTTGTTCTATGTATCTGTTCCATGTTCACTCTTGGAAGAGAAAGTCTGAACAAGATAAAAATAGCACAGACACATTTAACAGTTGTCTACTTTTGTAAGATGTGTGTTACATCATTGCTTATGCTTTTGAATACCTTTATAAAACAATATTTCCAACAGCTTGTATTGTAGGTTACTTGATACAAAAAGCAAGGTTCTGGTATGAACGATAGGGAAAACAAAGGGTGCAAAGGGGAATCAATTTGAGGACTCTGTCCCATGAGAGAACTGCTGTTCCTTGCTTCTCCCTACTGTGTAATGGTTATGTCATACCCTCCAACTGCCTCAGAGCAAAGCTCTGGTTTACTTACACACTTTATTAGTCAAAATTATCAAATAACATCAAATAACTTCCCTTTTGAAGACAAACATTTCAGTTAAATGAATATATGAAGTTTTGAATCTGTTTCCTTTTTTAACGCTTCAAAAATGTATTATCTGCGTGTGTGCTGATGCCCCATGCCAATGATGTAACCTTAAACAGAAAGTTATACTTAGGTCATGCGAATGTTCTGAATGTCCTGACTGGGAACACGACTACTCAACCAGAACACTGTTCTGACGAAATAAAAACTACTATATTATCCCTATGGGGACTCGTGTGTCTGTGGTACTAAATAGTGGGTTTATAGCGACCTTATCGTACTTCATGGTATTTGTCTCCAACGGTGTTACAATAATGTTCCAATAGGATACGATATAGGTTAAAGGTTTGCTGTGCAATTTGTATAGTATCGTTTAGTATCCGTCTAAAACATATTGTAGGATTACTATAGGTTTTCTTCGTATATCTGCAAATACTATATAATTCCATGTGCAGTCTGGCCCCGGTTGGTGGTACACCGGTCTAGCCTGCACTCTGACATAAGCAAGGTTTCAGTTAGCTCTTTTTAAGGTCATTCATTTCCTTATTCATTAATACCTACGTGAATTAATTGAACGCATGTCCAAATCCAATCTTATGTCTGCAGCGACAGGGAAGCGGTAGTACATGCAGCCACACGGAGACAAACATACTGGATATTTCGGTAAATTGTAACAAAAGTGATGTAATGATGGTCATACAAACAACAGCACGCCATGTGCAGCAGCGATCTGACTGCATGGCCATAGGCAGACAACAGCAGCAGCACTCATTCCCTGGAAAACACCAATGGGGGAATTTACCTCGCCTTGACATTGAGCACATTGAGGGATACGGTCAACCACGTTTCACAAATCCTGCTATCCTTCATACAATAGCCCCCGCAAATTAAAAAACCCCAGCAACAAACACAGGCATCCGTGTTTCGTCGGCTATTCTTTAATCGTGAAAATACGGTCTCTGTGTTACAGTAATAGCACGCAATGTCTCAAAGTCACGGACACCGACTACCGGTAGGGCTGAGTCGCCATGTGAACAATACCCGGCCATAAGCATCATGTCCTAACCGGCATATACACACAGCCGAGCGGCCAGGAGCCTAATTTGTAAAACTGTAAAGGGTTTGTAACATTGATTTAATAATACAAGGGGTGAAAATTACACACAAAACCAGCTACGGCACCCAAGTCCCCAAACATACCTTTCCGTCTTCCAAACAACAAAAAAAGCAGGCTGCCCCGACACAAAAGCTGTCTCGTTCCCGTTTCCTCTTTTCCCTCTCGAAAGAAACAAAAGTTTTTTCTCTTTCCTTTCTCTCCGGGTTAGTTGAAGTCAGTCAGTCGGGATGTTGTTCGCTGGATGCCGTCGCTTCCTTTGGCTTACAGCGCTAATGTTGTACTGGAGACTTTGCTCCAGTTTCTCGCCCATCTAGAATATGTGTTAGTAGGTCAGTGGTTGCATAACAGCTCTTAGGCTGCCTAGTCACGTTTTTGTCCTCTATCTGTGTATAACCCCTTCTCTCCTCTCCATCCACCCCCGGGGAGTGGTTAACTATATGGACATAACACCACACACTACGGAAAATGTAGGGCAAAGCCTTGGAGCTGTATCTCAGAGTTACATTTAGACCTTGTTACCTAGTTGGGAGACATCCAACAGCCCAGAGACGTGGCTTCCTTTAACCTAAGAGAACATTATGGGGAGAGTGACCCAACCTGAACAAAATAACATCACATTTTACATCCTCTCTCGTTATTATACATTTTCTCATTGTGCTAGTTTACAGTTAATGGAGCATTAGTGAAATTAATCGTCATTTTACTGGGCGAGCCCTGGAACCCCCCTCAAGGACCCCTGGGGGCCCCTGGACCCCAGTTTGGGAACCACTAGTGTATGAGACTTTTGTGTGCATGTGTGTGTGTGTGTGTGTGTGAGCCAGAGAGAGAAAGAGAGATAGAGCTAGAGGGAGACAACGATAGAGACAGAGAGAGAGAGAGAGAGAGAGAGAGAGAGAGAGAGTTTGGAGCATTTTTCTCCTTCCTAATTTGATTACACAACAGACCATATTAGATAAAAATCAAAACAGCTTTTACATAAAAGTTTGGGGTAAAGGCCAGTTACACAACAAGTAATGCCTGTTGCTGAAATCAGTAAAACGGAGGCATAAAGCTGTGCCTCTCCTTCCTCAGTCATATTGTTTTCTCCGTTTACTCAAACTCACTCCTCTTTGGGTGTTTCAGACACACTCATCTCCTCTCTGTTCTCCAGACCTGCATTGTATTCAATATTTCATAAGTTGCTGTGACCTTTAAGGATAGATAGATAGATAGATAGATAGATAGATAGATAGATAGATAGATAGATAGATAGATAGATAGATAGATAGATAGATAGATAGATAGATAGATAGATATTTTGCCCCTTGATAGTCATTCTGTCCTTTATGTATTTTGTTCTTTTGTTTGCAGTATGCCTCTCTCAACTAATATTTTTATTGCATTAGTTTAGGAGACCTGCTGAAGGAAGGACATGGGTGAGTTACTTACTCTCACACACACACACACACGAGAGAGAGAGAGAGAGAGAGAGCATGAAACCATCAGTTTGACAAGTTAAGTCAGATGTAACTTTCACTATCTGTTGTCAGTGGCATACAACAGAGTTTAACCCTTTGCTTACAACAAAGTCTTTGAATTACTCCAAAGACGATTTGGTATTGTTCACTATGTGCAGTCTGGCCCCGGTTGGTGGTACACCGGTGTAACCTGCACTCTGACATAAGCAAGGTTTCAGTTCGCTCTTTTTAAGGTCATTCATTTCCTTATTCATCATTTCCTACAGGAATTAATTGAACGCATGTCCAAATCCAATCTTATGTCTGCAGCGACAGGGAAGCGGTAGTACATGCAGCCACACGGAGACAAACAAACAAACAATAATTTACAGTGCAAATGATGAGTAAATTATAAATGCTGGGATTAATACATTTTACTATTTCTCATGAACTATTCTAGAGTGTTACCAAGTTGTCTTTGATATTACATCTTACAAAAAGAATACTCACACTTGACCAAAACTATTCATTTTTCTTGACTCACTTTTTCTATCAATATCCATGCATCTTTATTATTAGTAAATAACATTATTTGTTATTATTTATTAGTTTTCCCCTTCCATCTTTTTGAGGAAGAGTAGGGGGGTTATCTGCTATACCACATAGCCTGTCCTCATCACAGCCACACTGCTTATGGTGCTACGTCAGTGCTGTTACTTACAGATCTATTTCCAACCCACTTTCTCACTAACATCCCTTCCCCCCGCTTTGTCTCAACCCAGCACACACACACACACACCATCAGTCAGACAATGTTGGGGAAATGGTGGCCTTGAACTTGTCTAGCCACCCCCCC
>OOFE01003388.1:3961-21253 GCA_900323365.1 Monocentris japonica
TCAACAGCTTGTCCCACCCCCTCACATGGCTACAAACCAATGAGAGGCTCCATACTCTAGTAGTATTATTTCATGTTTTTCTGCCTTTCGGTCACGGTCTGACTGTATGTAAATACAGGCAATTTGCACACACACACACACAGGTATGACAGGTCTGTGCGTGTGTGCGTGCGTGTATGCGTGCGCGCGCAACATGTAGACACAATTTGCACACGTGCCATACCTTCCAAAGAGGCTGGAGGCAGGACGAGCAGTTTGCCCTGGAAAAGGAGATGACATTTGCGCACAGAGGCACCCATCTATCAGTTTGTTCAGAAAAAGGAGCTAACAGGCTGTGACTCTGGCAGTTACTCCTCAATGCTGACGAACAAGGTGGGGCATAGGAGAAACTGTGTCTGTTTGTTCTCCCTGGGTGCCACACCCAAAGACCCAGGACAGAAAGATAGAAGGACAGGCTTGGCTGTGGACTCCTTTTCTCTGGGAATTCCAGAGTACTTACGTATGATTCCGAAAGCCGACTTGGTGTGTGTGTGTATACTTGGTACAGTGTGGAAAGATCATCTCAAAAACACGTGTAGAAAGGGAAATTGCTATTTCAGTCTGTTTTGTAATTCTGGTCACTGTTATTGTGTGTCACAACAAACCTCAGATATTCTCAACCAACAGACTATATGCAACAGTCATCATAAATGTTTCTATTTCTGGTTGGACTGTTGCAAATGCAGGTGGTTTGTGCAAAGTAGCACAGACCACCAGGCTTCCTGTGATGATGGAAAACCCAGAAGAGTCATGGAAACTGAAAACTGAAAAATGATACACATCCAAAAAGCTTTGAAAATATGGATTCTTTTCCCTCTCAGCTTGTCAAGTGGTTCATTTTAAGCTACTAGTATATGTAGTCCAAATGATAAATGATAATTCTATCTAAGTCTACTAACTGTAACCAGTGGAATTCATTTAATCATCACTTAGGAAATGTGTGTGTATGCTTTTGCATGCATGTGTGTCTGTCTACGTGGGTTAGTGAGAATATTAGACTCTCCAGCAGGTGAAATGATCTCTCCCAGCTGTTTATGCCTTTCTGGTTGTGGCAGACTGGGGCTGAGGGTGGGGGTGAGGCGTAGGCTGGATGCAGGAGAGAATCGAGCCAGTGGGCTGGTTCTTCCTGTATCCAGCACCGGCTGCGGCCAATTAAAGCCGATTGCAGCCGACCTGTTCCTGGAGGATGCAGTCAGGGGCAGACCTGGAAGAGCTGTCCATTCAGGTTTGGAGCTGAAAAGCGTCCAGTAGACTGGCAGCTTTGGTGCTCCGCGGCTGACCTGCCGGGATGGACGGGAGGTGTGTCTGGTCAGCCAGGGGTTTTGTTTGACACTAATGGAATGTGTGGGATGCCGTAAGCTTGGCGTGACCTTGGTGTTTATACTAGTCATACTGACCGGGAGTGGCCACAAAGCCTGTCGATACTGAACTCTCCACCCAGCTGCTCTCTGAGTCAATCTGCCAGCATAAGCTAGGAGAAGGTTCCCATGAGAACAACCATTAGGGGAATGAAAGCATCTGACCCAGTTAATAAAGGTTACTTTTATCACCTTTGGCCCCTGCTGTTTTGAGACTCAAGCTGGAAAAAAATTGGAGAAAAATGTCTGTGAGAGAGAAAGAGAGAGAGAGAGAAATAAATGTATGGTGTGAACATGACACACAGGTATCGAACATGTCACCTCCCAGGGGCCTCATGGGTTAATAACTCCTTCTACCATCCTCAGTATTTTCTCATCATCTCTTCGTCATTCACCACTCATTCTGTCCATCCTGCTGAACGGGCTCCACTGGTACTTAGCTTGAAATCTTTCCACGACTCCTCTTTCTGAGCGAGATAGCTAGCTGGCAGCAGGAGGCAGATAAACTGGTTTGTAGTGGGAACCTTAATTGTCCTTTTGTGCCTGTTCTCAGTATATTATAATAATCCTAAAAATAATACACGGTTTTTGTATTTCACTTTTTAAAATCAGAATTTACAATGTGCTTTAACAATGAAATCAAATACAAGGGATAAAAACAAGAAGCCAGCACAGGGTAAAAAGATAAGAATAGTTCCCTCCACACAGCAAGCAATCATTTTGGTTCTCTGGTATAATGTTTGTTTGCTGTCTTTTTTTTCTCCTTATCTGCTGTATCTGGCTCTGGGTTTCCTGTCAGTTTACCTTGTGTACACCAATTACCATGGTGGCTCGGTGTGAACAACACAGTCATTTGCTCCATTGATGTTTGAGGTCAGGATTAAGGATGAGGAAGCTGCATGCTCGTAAATGGGTTCTTCCACTCCAGAGCCTGTACTTGTATCAACTTTGGCCATCTAAGCTCCACCATTTGCTTGCCTACCATCTTCGTGCCCTGTGGATAGATCCCCTCAAAGGGAGAAGAGGAGCGAGTCCCTCACCAGGGTGGAGAGAACATCTAATTGAGCCCACAGGGAGATAATGTGGGAGACAAACACCCACATAGCGATGTGTTTCAGCCCTTTACTTATTTTTAATACAGGTGGGTGGTTAGATGGTTAGATCCACTACTTCTGGTGACATTAGTGCCAGGATAGTACATTTTCTTGCAAAACATATAAAAGTGTTGCTCTGATAGAAGCTCAAATATTCACAGTTTGGTGCCTTACCTCGCCCGTCTTACAAAGCAACATAGTGCATGTATTTCTAGCCATCAGCATCTATAACAATAGTTGAAACTGAAAGAAAGTGGCCAGCACAGCACAGATATCAAAAATATACAAATACATTTACATGGTCTACAATATCTTCATTATACTGCTTCCCAAGTCAACAGCCCTTTCACTACATAACCACCCGCCTTAACCCTTCATACCATTAGGAATGCCCAATGCCAATAATGATATCGGATATTGGGCCGATACCAGACTGAAATCAATATCAGAGCATTACCCAATGATAAAGTTTCATACAAAGATTTACGTGTAACATTTCCAATTTCAAAATAAAGCGAGGTCAGAACTTTGTCACTCATTTCATTTTCTCATTTCTCAAATGGTGAAAAATGGATTTCATCTCAATTATTTTTGTCCAGCAACTCCAAACTAGGCCTAATGGTATTGTTTGGTATAACTGTTTGGAAACGCTGTGGGTCAGATTGGAAGTGTAGTACTAGAAATAGTGGCATACCTGCATCCATTTGTACCACCCGACCGTGCCATATAGGCTTTTAATACCCCTGGCAGCCATCCATTAGTCTCTGGGCCTGGATATACATGGTAGCATGTGTCTGTCTGTCTGTCCAGTTGAATTCTAATTGGATGATCTCAGCTGGGCTGCTGTATAAGGAAGCCAAGCTTCAGCAGGACTTAGCAGGGCAAAGCCAGCTAATGCTGAATCATTCTAATTGTCTGATAGATCCAGGGTCTAGCGGGGGGGATTACTGTCAATCCACCCCAGCTAGGGGGACTGATGGTGGTACAGGGGGTGGGAGATGACTCCTTCTTTTATGGATGACTAGCAGGGACCTGGCTGTGGGCCTAATCCATGTCCATAGAGAAATAAGCCAGGCTACGGTGGGCCAATTGCTGATACCTTGTGGTTGGCTGCTGAACCAGCAGACCACTGTGTTTAGACCACTTGTTACAGTTGACTCTTTAGGAAAGGAAAGGAACTTTATTTGTCACATACATGCAGTGAAATGCTTTTTTTGCATACCCCTGACTAGATATATACACACACAACCTATTACACCACACACACGCATGCATTTTTCAGGTCAGAGTGCAGGCGTCAGCCAACGAACAGCGTGCCTGGAGCGGTTTGGGGCTAAGTGCCTTGTGCAAGGGCACTTTGGCAGTGTTGGTGGGCACCGTAGCTGTGACACCAGTCATTTTCAGATCACCAGCTCACAGCTGGAATACACCCCCCTGGTGGTGCTGGGGATCGAACCAGCAACCCTCCGGTCACGGGTCAGTCTCTCTAAATGCTAGGCCAACCTGACGCCTGGGAGACTGGGAGTATGATCACATTGGTGACTTGTTTGTCCAATTTGGTTAAAATGGAACCACCTAGTCTTTGAGATTCATCTCTTTTGCATTTACTGCTTGTAGCCTTGACTAGGTAATACTGACTTGTAGGTGTTTGTGGCATGCAGCATGGCTCCAGCATTGAGGTGCTATATAGTGTGTTGTTGTGTCAGCCACTCTGCTATCAGTAGTTGTAGAAAGATAAGGTTAGGGATGGCTGTCATTGGCTCCTTATTGATTTCACCTGTTAACAACAGCTCTCCTCAAACACAATAAAGAGGAAGTCACCACCATAAACTATGTACACAGGGACAAGCGATGGATCAGTACCGCTTCTTCACTGCCAATGACAATTCGGAGCACTAAACTTCAAGAAGCGTCTCATATAGCTTATATTTTTTATATTATTCTAATAATATTATTCTCCATCTCATTTTACATATTATCTGTACACATGACATAAAGTTGCACTCTTATACAACACATGTTATATTTGCCCATAAAACCTAACAACACTACAACACAGTCCAGCCATTCTTATGAACTGCCTCACAGATAGAAAGGATGTCGCAGAATTTTCTACAACTTACTCAAACCAAATCAGAAATAGTCCTTTTTGATCCATCCAACTCCATTAAAATGATTCACCATGAGTAAGGTTCTCTGTCTGCCAATATAGCAGAAACTTTAATGCTGATTGGAGCTTTGTCAAACAGATCAAGAGAGTTGTTCCATCTTGTTTCTTTGAACTGAGGAATATTTCCAAAATCAAGCAGTATTTATCCTTCAATTATATGGAAAAGTCATCCATGTTTTCTCTTTTTTTTCTATGCTTATGCTACTGCAGCTCTCTGTAAATCTGCCTCAGTCAAAAGTCCCTCGCTCGTCTCCAACTTGTACAAAACTCAGCAGCTAGGACTCCTACTGGAACAAAAAGACCACACCACCCTGATTTTAGCAGGTTTGCATTTGATGCCTGTTAGTTTCAGACCTACTGGTCATTTTTAAGTCATGGATGGGTCTGGCACCAAACTATAACACAGACATTTTAACTCTGTATGAGCCGGATTGCAGCCTGAGGGCCTCAGGCTGGTGGAGTTTAAGTGTAGTTTAAAAACAAGAGCCAATCAGGCCTTTGGCCTCACCTCTCCTAGGGAATGACT
Source organism: Monocentris japonica (assembly GCA_900323365.1). Classification (NCBI taxonomy): domain Eukaryota; kingdom Metazoa; phylum Chordata; class Actinopteri; order Trachichthyiformes; family Monocentridae; genus Monocentris; species Monocentris japonica. The sequence goes on from OOFE01003388.1 coordinate 9,149, forward strand.
TCCATGAGGAGTGCAGGCTGGCTAAATCAGTATCATCTTTTAAGTCACTTATTAAACCTATATATGTAATGATTATTGTCTTTGACCTCCCTTTTTGGGATTTGTGTATGGTAAGCCATAAAATATTTCTCAGCTTGTTTTGATTGCTTTTGCTGTCAATTTTTTTTAAAATCAGACAACCAATAATTAATTGATAGATAGATAGATAGTTACTTTATTGATATTCTGGAATTGGAGATACTAAAATACAAATTATTGGGCGTGTATATGGCGTTTCACTCCTAGCAGCAGCACAAAATAAATTCTTGTTGTTTTATCAACTTGTCTAAAATGTTTCCAACTGGTTATTACATCCTTCTGCTGTCATTTAATCCCCCGGTTCCATTCATACCTATGGAAGTTTTATATAACATATTGCTCAACTGCTTATCTAGTTTCATTGAATGTAGTGCTCTTATCTCAGTGTTTTACAAGAGCCTGTTCTGACCTCCTCAGTCCCTGGTTGGAATGTGTTTTTCTGTTTGTCTTCCCAAAGCAGGTTGGATATTTGATAAGATAGGTCATGCTGAAGACCACCAGATAATGTAATAGAATCTGTGGTCTGTGGATTCAATGTGCTTCACATGAAAACACACGTTCAGACACTTTTCAAGATTTAAAAAGTATTAAAGAAAGAAAGTTTACATGCCTAGCTCCTTCTCTCTATCTCTCTGTTGGAAAGAATACATAAAAAACCAGATTCTTTCTCGTGTTTTGTTTGTAAAGAGTGATCGGATCCATACACACACCCCTCACTGTACATGAACACCCTGCGGCTACAGTAAATTGCTGTAGAATGGCAGACACGGTGGAGAGTTTTTATCACCACTTCCAGTTACCACTTTCATCTTCATGCACCCCCATGAATAAATGAACAGTCCAAGTGCAGTGAGTAGACACAGATTTGTATGTGGCGCCGCGTTCGACTGTGTTTTTGTTCCAGGCAGAACTTTGTTGTTAGTATACCGCCACCTTTATTGGATGCTGTGATAGGTGTGCGTGTCTGTGTATACAGTATGTGTACATGTTGATGTACTATGTTTGTGTGTGAGGGAATGCATGTATGTGTATTGTATATACGTGTTTGGCACGTGCATGACAGCAGTTCTCTGTAAAGCTTGGATCCTATAGGGCCAACTAGGGCAGTTCAGACTTAACGACTGAAGATGTGCACTCTAGGTGACGGCACAAAGACGGAGCAGCAAGGGACCACTCTGATTCTCTCTTTCTTGTTTCAAAATTCACCAATCTCCTGAAAACATGACCACTCAGGAAAAAGAAAGTATGGGACAAAGAGACCATTGAGTGGCAAAACAAACTTGGGGAAGATAGTCGCTTGCCAATCCATTGAGATCCCATTATGCTACTAAATGCTACCCTTTTGCAATAATAACAGACTTTGTGAAACCAGGTGGTTTCAGTTGCCTGTCTCAGTGACCTTGAGAATGCATCTTGTGTTTGCCTGGCGTTTTAAGATACAGTTTCTGTGCCAGCCCTTGCACAAGCACCTGTCCCTCCACAGAGGAATGTCACAGGAGAGTGGCTGGCCAATACTGAAGAGCAATCTCACATATCTGTGTGTGTGCTGGCTTTGTCTTGCCTATTTCAGTGTGGTTCAAAAGCCTGGCCTCCTCTTGACATAGCTGTTTTCCCATTGTCACAGTGGTTTTAAGTCGGTTTGTTTGTGTTGCTAAATGTGGTGCTTTCACTGTCGTCATCGTAATTGTTCACCGTCATTGTTCACCGTCATTGTTCATCATCACTGTCATTATAACCTGATGATGGTTGCTGTGATTGCTGAGGATGTGTATGTGAGTTTTGCTGTCAGTGCCTTTCTTACCATCAGTGTTAGTTCACAATGATGGCAGCTGTGGAGGCAACAGTTTTAAAAGACTTCCCAAACTTAAGTACAGTGTATCTGAATACGGGTAGTCCTGTGTGTGTGCTCTGGCTGTGAATGAAGCTAGTGGATGTACTGGCTGAGTAGTGATCGCTCCCATAGGCAGTTGGCCCACGGGACAGCCTGTTTTGGGATCAACACGTTTCTGTCGTCCAAATTTTCCACCTGCACCAGAGCTGCTGCAAGAGTTAGACAGCGGCTATCTTTTTTGTCCCTACATATCAGATATTGTCAGTAGTCCTTTCCGCTGCCTCTGCAGTGAAATGTTAGCAGACTTAACTTACTTTCTGAGTGTCTTGTTGGTTGTCTGTTTGCAGTAGACTGGTTTTGGGCACTGCTGCTGCCACCTTGTGAGTTTTTCTGTTAATTACCTTACAGACTTTCAGAAGCACAGCTTTGCAGAAATGAGTCATGGTAGTGATGACCTTCCACATGATATCGCTCAGTGTCATGTCATGCAGTGTCACACTGTCAAAGACAAAGGAATGCCTCTGGCTTGATATTGGATATTTGTTTGTTCCACTTTCAGCAATTTGGAAAGCAAACAAGCACATTGATGAATATATTTGATTACTGGTAGAGGAAGAACAATTTACAACCACTGGTTTCAATATTTGAGGAAATATTTTTATATTTGTATAAACGCAAACACATTCAAATTTAAGTTGCTCATTAGCCATATGATCTGGAGGACAGAGACTGAATTCATTCTAATCTTTGACATCCTTCCTCAGATAAGTTTCAATGGCTTGCATATAATCTTGAATATAATCTAACTAAATTCAAAAATTCTCCCTCAGATTCACAATTCGCTAGCTTTATGGATTAGCAACAATCTGTAAATCAGAGGATGTCAACAGTGAGAATGAACAAAGATGGTTGTAAATTGTTCTTCTTCCAATAATCACAAATGTGTTCCTTAATGTCCTTCCACTGGATTGCTTCACATGTTACTGAAGGTGGAAAAACAAATAACATAATAATAATTTATAACAAAGTTATAAATTCATCTGGACAATTCCTCCCCACATAAACATACACATAAAAACAATACATAAAGAAAGGGGCACACACTCTCAGCAAGATCCATTGTAACGAAGCTCTGGTGATAGGCCTGTTTGTTGACCTTTCACATCATGTGATGGACATGGATGAGGTCATGTGATCCCCCTGTAATGTGGCGAGACGGTTAACTGCAAACCACAAGCAAACCACAGAAAAGCAGATGAAGGATAGATTGTTCCGTTTTAAAAACACGTTGCTTCTATGTTGGTTTTCAGCAGCAAACCTCACCTATTCAAGCTCAAGATATTTTTTTTTACAAAAAGGAGTGGGCAATCCAGTCACCTTGTTGGTATTTTTATTTAGACAGCAGGAAAATAGAGAAGGATAAAGAGTAGAGGAGACACAGGCAAGGAAGGGGGACTCAGCCACTCCACTACCTCTCCAAGATTAAACATTTTATCAATCCATTCATTATTACATCGCACTCTGAAGTGAAAACATTGTATTTGAATATGGTAGTGTGCAACATGTGGTGTAACTTTCTCTCTCCCTGTCTCTCTTCCTGTCTCTCTCCCTGTCTCTCTCCCTGTCTTCCCCTCCAGGTCATCACCTGTTTTGGCCTCTCAGTGCTGTCTTGCCGCTACGTGGGCTTTGCTGTGGTGGCCCTGTTGGTGGAGATCAATTCGGTATTCCTCCACCTACGGCAGGTCCTGCGCATGGCCAGCCTCGCAGTGGGCACCCTCTACCGCGTCAACAGCATGGTCAACCTGGGCACATACGTGGTGTTCCGCATCAACACGCTGGCCTGGATGACCCGCTGGCTGGTGCTCAACAGAGACAAGGTGCCCCTGCTGGCCTACACGGTGGGCAGTGTGGGCATGGCCATCATGACCGTCATGAACATTGTCCTCTTTTATCGGCTGCTCAAGAGCGACTTTCTCAAGAGCAGCACCCGCGAGGCCAAGAAGGAGAAAGAGATGTAGGGAGGAAGGGAGGAAGGGATGGAGGAAGGATTATATTCATACACACACTCGTTACTTTACATTAGCACCCTGTGGCCAAGATTGTGTGTTAGATACAAGCTAGGAGGTGGGCTTGGAGGGATGCAAGTAGAAGGATTCTTTACATGAACAGTATAAGGGCCTATAAAATGACATCAAAAGCCTTATTGTCCCACAGGGTGTTTCAGCTAAATCTGTTCTAAAAGTTAGCGTACGGTAGGTGGAGAAACATTGTTCGTAAGACGAACCCACCAACACACACTTATACCGATATGAAGCAGCTGTAGAAACAAATCCAAAACATAAATAGACTCGTACCATAAGAATAACCAATTTTATAAATATATGTATTACACATATAATGTTGTGGGCTATAAAAATATCTCACAGATAAAGGTTGTATGCCACTGAACGCTATGCTGTATACAGTACAGGGATTCAGTGGGATTCAAAACTCTTTTCTTGAACTTGTCATTTAATACCAGCACTAAAGAAAAGAAGATGTCATTTTTCACCAAATCTCTCATCAACTAAAAGCCCCTGCTACCTCAGAAAGCCTGTAGCAGTTCTTTGTCTCTTTCTAACACAAGCTTTGCTGTCGGTGTTTGGAAGCGTCTTCTTTTTGCAGAAGAAAAACAACAGAAGGAACGTGTTTGTTGTCCGAAGGGCGAATATGAACTTGTCATTTGTTTTTGCTGTTTTGACCAGAAGGTAAGGAAGTCTGTTAGGCATGCTCCAATTGGGAGTTGTTGATCCAGTGCCAATCCTCAATCATTAAATGAGAAAACCAGTCGTTATAAAAATGGCTAAATGAATACTCTGGCATGTGGTGATATGTGAATCGATTAAGATCTTGCAACTAAGAGATTTTATTGGGTATGATATTTTCACCATTGCCAGTTGTACTGCAAAGCAGCACAGTGCTCGGTAGCTAACCAATTAGCCTAACCTAACCAACCTACATTTTCTACCTCAGAAAAATCTGGACAGAATCTATTTTGTGTGACTATTATAAATAGAGTAATATCCACCTGGTCAATTTTTAGCAGATCTTGTTGGAACAAAACAAAATCAAGCATAGAAAAGGCTTGATCTGTATGCTGCTCCAGCACATACACACTTGCAGAAGCAACAGCTGTTTGATCCATTTAAAGCTGGCTCATTAGATCAACCTCTTTGCAAAGGGGGAAAGGCGCCAATCTTTGGAGGTACCCCTAATGACATCAAGGCCCGATGGCACTCGATGACAGGAGTCTGAAACCTCATACTGTACTGTTTAGCAGGCTTTGTGAGTACGCTAGCCAAGAACATCTTTGAACATCTTTCTGTTTATTCCTACAGTATACCATGAGTATGCAGTATGAGCTTTCAGACACATCGAGGGAAAGGCAGTGGCCATCAGGTTGTTAATCTTCATTTGGCCCACAGAGGACCGCACACTCCTTCACACCTCATTGACCTCAATAGAGCCAGAGATGTTAGAAAATGAGATATTCATGAACTGTGTGAGCATCTGTAGATAAATCCTTGCTCAGTCTCTTTTTTTTTTTGTATAGCATCTTTGAAGAGCTGTGTCATTCTACCTTTCAAGGTGCCAATTAGCAGGGATGCAGGAGTTTTTGCTGTCTGTGGGGTTGGCATAAACCGGCCTTACATCTGTGAACACAACAAACTTTTCTAGTGAGCTAGCTAGCAGGCTGCCTACTCTACCAACTCCCATCATAGCACTACAGTCCTTATATGGCATGGAAATATTTTCCTCCATTCATGTTCTGTGTTTCATCATTGTTGGGGGGTGCATATTTGTGTATATTTGTAATTTATTTGTACTAAATCAAGTTGTAGATTACTCTTCAAATATCAAATAAGCAACACAATTTTCAAACAATTTCGACGACTTTGGGTCTTTTCATTTCTTTTTTTTTTTTGTCTCCCCAGCTGAAAGTGGCTTTCACCAGTGTCTATGACGGCGTGCCTTTACTCATGTCAAAGGACACAGTCAAAAACTGTTGATAGTTCAAGCCCTAAAACCAGGCTGCCCATCCATATTATGTGTCCAGTAGCCCATATGTGCACTAAAACTAACAACAGAGAGTGGGCAGTCAGTCAGTTGCAACAAACAGTTATGAGGGAACAGTGTAGTTTCTGTAGAATTTAGTCTGATGTTATATGGGTTGCAGCCAAAAATACTAATCTGCTCTAGCAGTTAAATGGAGTTGACCAAGTGGCACAAATCCACATATTTGTGTCTCCTCATCCATCATAACACCAAGACATCACCAATGCTGCACTACTCTAGAAAAATGTCACTGTTTGGGGAGAAGGCAACTGCATTTCAATTTAACAGCTTTTTCAGAGAGCCATTATAGTCATGGTTGATTCCCAGTTGCCTTTCTGAGATTAAGAGAAACTCCCTTTCTGAACTTTCATTGTGACTGTATGTGTGCATGGATTTCCCTCCCAGCAAGCCCTTCAAGCAGCTTAACTTTGTGGTGATGGTGATGACATTTGGTGACATTTGAAGAAGTGCATTCTAACATATGAGCTTATACTTGTGAATGTGTTGTATCAGGCTGTACTGTTATCATAGTTAGCAGATTTGTCATTATGTTGCTATATGACTTTAAGGATGGCAAGTGAAGATGCCTCCTTATATCCATGCAGTACTCTTTTGTAACCACAAGGAGGGACCTTTGGCCATAAAGTATGCTACAGTGTACTCTCTCTGTACAGTACTGTGCACCCCACTCCTTTTTCCTCCCTTTTTCCTTATGTGTGTTTGTCCCCTACCTGGATTGGATTTCAAAACATATGATCGTCATGAATGCATTGGACAATCGTATGTTTCTAAATTTGTAGGTAGTGGGCACTCACTCATCACAGGAAAGGTTTTAGAAAATAGGTGCAGAGAAAGTGATGGTGGTTATCCATGGATGGACTCATCAGCTCACTTTGCCTCATTACTTCATTTCCTTTCCGCTTTATAACCAATAGATGTGGTGGTCAGTTTGAACTGGTCCTTCATTAGGTGATGAAAAAAGGCAATTGGAGATATTTTGTCACAACACAAAATGTCTTTTGCTTTACTTGGATCACTTTGTTTTGCTCTTATATGGTGATTTGTGTGCTTTTGTTTTTTCCGATGATTGGTGCATTATTATATATTGGTGTAGTATTGAAAAAATAAATTCAGTAGCAGTGAAGACTATTGACACTGTGCAGCTTGTCAAGGATGTTGTCACCTCATTCACAGAAAGGAAAACGTCCAAACCTGTAATATTGAACAAACAGAGACCTCCTGAGATTATGAAGGCTAAATCATCTGCATTCCCTGAGCATCAAACAATCAGGTTTCACATAATTGTGTCTTAAGTGTAAATATAACAATATTTGTATTTTTCTTCATGATGTTTTTGGCTGAATTGCAGTTTTGTAATTAATACTCCAACTTATATGTCTTTTAAAATAACAGCTATTTGTTTAACGTGAAAATAAAGATTAAAGAACTAAATCTTGTGCTTTTCTTTGATTGAGACATAGACATGATTAAGCAGCACCATGCAGCAGTACATGCAGAAATAAGTGACAGACTATTCATGGTCATGGTAGTTTCTATGATATAGCCAGGGACAATTCATAAACTCTGTGGTTTCCTCATAGATAACAGTCCATCCAGATATGCTGTCAGTTTGAAATAGGTTTCAGCTTAATTACAGAGCGCAGTGGAAGGTAGAGGCAAAAGTGGGAGGAAATAGTTAATCATTATACCAAGGATCACCATTTCATAAAATCTTGGCCTTAAGAACTCCATCTGAGAAGATTTTTGTTTTCAGTCATAATTTAGTATAGCATTTCCCACTGTCTTGGGAAGGTAACGCTGTTGTAAAGTTGTTATCTTTATACATTCTCTCACTGTGCTAATTTCTATTTAGTGAAATAACAGTGAAATGTAACTAGTCCTAATTTTGCTGGAGACCCCCCTGCGGTCTTCTGGGACCCCTGGAAGTCCCCGGACCCCCACATTGGGAACCACTGCAGAAGACTGGGCCTAGCCCTTTCCATGGTGCTGAAACCACATCCTTCAAATTACAGTCAGTCGAGGCCAGCGAATACACTTCTGGGTGTGCAATCCATCCAAATACTCAACTTGACTGATTTGTAGGTAATGAAATGTTTTTTTCTCCAGGTATTTATTTCCCCACAAACTCGAAATCTCTCCAAAGTCGACGTATGAGCTGATCCTTCCAATCAGCTGTAATGCCGAGTCCGTCGTACGTTGTTCTCGCGTGTTCTGGTCACGATGGCTTGTTTTCATCATTTCACAGCACGGCCGTCTACAGGATAGCTTCATGTCTCAGGCGGTGGGCGAGAGAGGAAGGTGCGCACCTTTCTCGTAGGCTTTCATTTTATTGACTGCTCTATAAATACACATATATATATATTTATTCTTTACTTATGGCCGACGCAGATGTTGCAGCGAAGACCAATTTTGCTAGAGGACCGTAGGGCAACGGGTGGTAGTTTTGTATTTTTTACACATCGATTCAGTTTCTTCTTCTAGTCAAACGTCGTCACATGCAGCCGATAGGCAATTTAACGCTCCGTGTAAAATGTCTTTGGAGGAATGCCGCAGCGATAACCTGAAGGATTTGGACCAACGCTGGGAAACAGTATGCTCGGATCGGGTGGCTTTCTTATAACGCTAACGAATCGTTTTTCTTACATTTTGCCACTTAACAGCAATTAAAAAAGGTAAGCAGATCATTTTCCGTCGACTTAACATCTAACGCACGGGCTAAAATGTGATTGTACAGGCCGGCATCGTGGCATCCTTGCAATGCCTTGGTTTGATCCGTTTCTGCTGATTCCTCCGGTTATCAATAGCTTATTTATAGCTGCCACATGACCTCAATAGAGAACTTGCACTTTTCCCTGTGGCCGACACAAGCAAAGGTTCACAATATGCGGACTACTCTAATGGGTTGTGAAAAGAATATGTGACATTTAGCTGCTAGTTATTCAAGCTGGCCTTTGCAATTAAATATGAAGTTCTCGAGGGTTTTATCTTGAAGACAGAAAGCGATGTTGGTTGCTGGTTGCTCTTTCTCTCTCTCTCTCTCTCTGTATCTATCTATTTCTCTGAGACACACACACACACACACACTAACAGCATATAGACAAGTACAAAAGAAACAGGTTATCTGCTTCACAACACAGGACCCTATAACTGAGCTGTCCCTGTCATCTCCTCCTCCGGTGCTGATGCTGTGTCCAGGGTGTGCAGCCAGCTGGGCTGGGGTGGCCATGGATCCTGACAGCAGCTTGTCTCGCCAGATACAAACTGTGGACAGGAGCATGGTGTTCCTCAGGCAGGAACATCTGACCTTGCTCCACGGGCTCCACCTGGAGATCCTCTCTTTGCAGAAACGATGCTCAGGTGAGGAACTGCTACTGCTCTTAGTGTGTGTGTATGTGTAATGTGGGGTCTATTGAACTCAGAAACTTCCTGTGGCCCCAGGATTTACACACCAATGAAGATTGTGCAATGTTTACATTGTCAGATAGTGATGTTTACTGTATTTGATGAACTGCAAGATCAGTGATGGAAATCAAGCTGCCCTTGAGCTCGTCAGTGACTGTATCCTCTGTATCTAGCGTCCTCTCCGCAGTCCAAAGTCCATTTAGTTTCAATGCACTTTCCCAAGACCCTGTGTTCATATAACCCAGTCAGTGGTAATCCGATGCATGTCTTGGGCATCATCAGTCAAGCCCAGACAATGACTACATGGTGATGTAATGTTACAATTCCTGTAGATTGCATCATTTCCTGTTCGGGGCCTAATGGAGATGCTGTCCATTTAATCAAGCTTTGTGGTTTATCGGAGCAGTTGTGTGCATAGTACCCATCAAAGCAAGTGCAGGCAAACACACGAACATACACATACAAGCATTTATTCAATGTCACATGCACAATGCATCCCCCCCCACCACCACCACCACTTTCTGGTCAATACGGCTATATGGCTGTGTGAGTTTGAGAGACAGACAGAGTGTATTTTCTATTTACAGCTATTCCCTTGTCCCCTCCTTCTTTTCCTTGACTCCTTTTATCTCCCTCTCTTTCCACGGTGTCTCCCACTGTGAATGTAAAGAGCAGCACACATGGTGTGTCTCTATATAGATTCTATCTCTTCTTTGTCCACATGGAGTTATAATTCAGTTAGGGTGTGTTTTATGTGGAACCAGAAAGACAAGCAAGACAATTTGAGGCCAAACCCAATCAGAAAGACTCAGAGCGTCTTTAATAGTGTATTTAAAAATAATAATTTCAGTGAGAAGAATTCTCCAGAGGGGTTTACTGAGTTTTCTCAGTAGCAACAATAATATCCTCCTTAGAACTTGTCAACAAGTCAACAAGATGTAAATCTTCTTCCTGCAGCAGGAAGGAATCAAGAATCTGTGCTCCAGTTTACTTCTGTCCACAATACAAGTAGTAGGCCATGCTCATTTAAAATCCATGAGCTCCTCTATCCATTCTGGAGAGCATCCTTGGTTTACTAAGTAGGAGTAACAACTTGTTCTGTTGAAATGGGCACAGCTGTGCATCCATGCCTCGATTCCCCTGCTGCACACCTGAACCTCATTTTGACTTGGATTAATTGTGCATTCAAGTGCTGGTGAGAAGGTCCGACATCCGGGACTTCCCAGTCGGCTGCTAAACAGCATTGTATTCACATGCTATTTTGTCAGAAAATCAAACCCAGAAGACAAATGATAAACAAACATAGAGGCTGCAGCTTAACAAGCTATACTCAATTTAAAGAAATGTTAGTGATGATGGTTAGTCTAGCTAACTATAAACCTAAAGTGTATATAAGTGTTTTCTTACTGTTCACTGACACAACACTTAATAACTCAGGTAGCAACATTTTCTCCGACTTTCTGACTTCATCATCTAACTTTATATGGTGTTCATGCTCAATTAGGAAATTTGTTTTTCCAATATATCTGATCAGGTCAGTTGTTTTCAGAGAGGTGTAGAAATTTGAATGGGGTGATGAAGACACTGGAAGATGTCTTGAAGGATTGAGGTTGATGGGCTAATGTGGATTTCAGATGTAATAGGAGTTTGCTGGCTGCTTGGTAATGTGTAGCTTGGTAGGGTGCTACAAAGCAGACCTGACCAGGTTGCCGTACATATAAGCTCTGCTCCTGTACTGCTGACCTCGTTCCATTATTCTGAACTCTCACTATTTCCTACTCAGTGTAAAAGTGCATACACCTGTGTGTCCTTGAACTACAATAAGTTAAATCACCTTTTGTCTTCTGTTCTTGAATTGGAGACAGAACGTTGTCGTAATAATGGTGCTAGGTGATATTATAGAGAGCCTTGTGTTGTATAAGGCTTTGGCATGGTGTAGCTGTGCATGCTCTAGGACTGCACCAGTCATTACATCCTGCATTTGTTGAGATATATTGTGTTTAATGTGTGTGTGTCTTTGCAGTCATGAAACCAAACCTGGAATGCTCTTGTGGTCACGTGAACTGTATAAATGCTGCTGGTAGTTGTGAATGAGGACAAGGATTGGGAAACAAAGGCTCTCCCACTGAAGAGAGAGAATAGTCTCCCACACTACTGGATCACAGTTCAATACCCCCTTGCTGGAGCTGTCTGTCTGTCTAGGGTTCCTCTATACCTTCTCGTTCACACTCTACCCTCTGTCTCTCTCTTCATGCCATCTGTAGGGGTGGATGTGCTGTGCTTAGATGGCAGAAGGAAAGAGAAAGGGTGTGACAGAAAGAGTCAGGAGAAGAAAGGTTACAAATAACTGAGATGTCTGCTGTTGTAGATGGGATTATCTTTTGTATTGCAGGGTGTTTATTCCAAAGGCTAAATATATCTACTTTAGAAAACAAATCTTGATGTTCATTGTTGAATATTTCAAACACACAACTGGTTATGAAATACAACCAAAAGTCTTCCGTTCAACTAAATTAAATACTGTAATGATCCGTAGAGAGTTTTCATTTAAATCTGGGCCTGAATGTAGGAAGTTACAGGTTTAAAATGGATGGCTTGGATTGAAAGCAGATCAGCAGAATGTGGGGAGCTCCCCGCTAGGCTGCAATCACAATCTAGAATGATTGGATCAACCCCCC